>MU872105.1:24886-40348 GCA_036418205.1 Ostertagia ostertagi | reverse complement strand
GGAATCAGAATGAAATTTTGTAAGTATTTTGGAGTACTATGCATACAGGATGTTTTACTATCAGCAGTTTGGACAGCGCGCGCATGGCCTTCATGAGCCTGGTTACAGGTTACCTTCGTTGTGAGCACTCGATTTTCCTTCCACTCTCCATGTTGCTTCCTGGCTTGCCGATTTTTCTCGATCTCTAGACGTCCTGCTCCCTTATGATATTTCGCTCTTTGCAATCACGAGTTTTGCAATTATGAATTTCAGAAGACCCGCTAGGGGGCTCGATCTGTTTGCTATGTCGTTACTAAATACGGCCTTGAGGTCATAGTACAACTTTATGTTAGCTCTTTATCATACTGCAAGGGAAAACCCAGTATCCGAAAAATAAAACAGCTCACCTTTACTCTTTCTTACTAGTCCTTAGTCTGCCGTAGAGCCGGGTTTTGAATTTTTGAAACACCTTGAGAACATGTTCGCTACTCTGCAGCTCGAACTGAATACTAATTTTTTTGATCGGCATCGCCCACTTCAGTGCGGTCCTCATACTCAATGAACATACCTAGCGATTTTAACATAACCAAGTAGGCGGGCTTCATTTTTGAACTGCCTCTGTTGGGATGGAAACGGTAAATTTTGTTCTTCTTCTCCTTGGAGTTACTCCCGCAATTCGCAGATTCTGTTATTTTTGTTAGACGAGGCTCCCCTTCTCAGAGCGTTTTCTGTTTTGGCCTTGATTTCAGTGACCTCCTTTCCGACAACGTCTGAGCAGGGGGCATGGCCTCTTGTGCTCTCAAAGACCTTTGTTGCAGGAAGCTGAAGACATCTTTTCTTCTGCAGTAACTAATTTTGAAAAGCTAGCAAACAGCACATTTTATGCTTCCTAAAGGCCCGGGTCGCGTCGAATTTGTGTTATTTTGTTTGAAAATCAGAGCAAAAGTGCGATGAGGAACCTAAAAGGGGAGAAAAGCAAACAGCATCTGAGAAAACACTGAAATTTCCTTTTTTGAGGTTGGTCGTGGTATGACGGAGAGACACAGCGCTGGTAGTGATAACGAGAGAGAGCATGTCATAGGCGAGAGGGTGCAAACGCCACGTAAGCCGCGATTGTTAAGGAGGCAGCGGACAAGATAAGGCCTTAGCACCTTTTGCCACTTACTTTTGAGTCGCAGCGGCGTTGCGGCTCCCGGGCTTGGCGACCCCCCCCCTTTTTCCCTTTGAGGAATTACCTCTTGGCACCTAATCTCAACCCATGTCTTCAAGCATCCTCTAATTTCTTGCCGACCTGTCTGAGAACCTCTTACTCTGGATCAACGTGGATATCCTCTATCCAGTGTGCAGCGGAACTAACCGTTGCCCATTATGTCGCGCCTTGTCATTGCAAGTTTGCCTATATTCACGTTCATAGCATGTTGTAAATTCCAGGCAACGAATCAAAACATTGACATGTGACGACGATACAAGGGCTTTGTTGCTTGCCAAGGAAACTGAGATCACTGATTTGCAGTTGTCCAATAACCAACGATGTCGACAGCTAAGGGAGTTACAAACAGAAATCAGGTTAGCAACCGTAGCTAAAAGTTCAAAAGTACTCCGTGTTCAAGGAACGCAAATTTATTTGAGAGGTGGCAGGTATTGTACCAAAAGTTTGAAGTATTACGTACAGGTAGGTGAACGATTCAGAGAGATCGTCTAGAGGCGGATTTCTTCCTAAGGCTATTCCTCTCTCTATATGAATTAATTTTTGTATCTTGTCTGATCGATAGTTATTGTTATTTGTCATTCCATTTCCCATAACATTCGATTGGAAGTTTTCCGTTTGCATGCATTTTTCTTATTTTCTATTTTTCATAACTCGAAAGCATACCTGAAGTCCATTGTGTCACTTTCAAGGAGGGGAAGGGGGAGTGTTAAGCTGTATATTAATTATAGAAAGCATGAGTTTCGAGAAGAATGATCAAGAGTTGAATGATGGAGCTAAGCTAACACAACTGGCACAAAATTTTCGAATTTTTCCTCGATTTCCAATGTACTGCGCGCAGCCGGTATTTCTGCAAGGTTTTGCGGTCGGATTATACCACTTCTTAGCTGTTATACAAGCTGTCATTATGCTGCTGCGGTGGAATTTTCAGGACGTCACTAGTCGTTATTGATGGTGTAGACCCAGGGTGTGGCAGGACCGTTTCTCTACACCTTTCCACTAATGGCGTCCCATGACAAAACCAAAATGCGACCGCCTTTCAGCCATTAAGATCTCTGCCTTCGAACACTTCATCGGTGGATGAAAAAGGAGCTCGAAGCATACAGCCAGGTAGGTGATCTGATTGGAGAGGATGTCCGCGCGGAGGCCAGTGTACACGCGTTTGAGTGCCTTCGTGAGTCCTGCTGGTACATAGTTCGATCCGCTGGTGTAACGCTCGTGCCCGCGATTCGCTAGCGATACGCTAGATTGCAAAGTCTGACATCGGCCTATCGGAGGGCAGTAGTTGAATCGAAAGGGTGCTGCTATCGTCTCGATCAACAACTACTTTTGAACTGGAGTAAATGGTGTGCGTCACTCTACGTTTTGATGAAAAAAAAAAGAAAAATGCGTCTCCCCTCTAATGACACTTACTTATACTTAGAATGCTTAGACGACCCGTGGACTCTGGATCATAGATGTTGTTTCGATGGGCTAGGGAATGTGCCCATCGTAAAGGAGGACGGCCTTGCGGCCGTTTCTTCTCGCGCGGGTACCATCGCACAGTAGCCGAACTCCATCGTCCGTCATCTTTCCTCATCAGGTGTCCGGCGAATGTGCTTCGCTTCATCGACATGGCTCTGACGTCGGAATTATGAAGGTTCGTTCCTCGTTCTCAACGTCAGGCCCAGAAGACGGCGTTCAATCGATGCCTGGGTAGATAGTAATTGCCTTTCCTGTGATTTCGTTAGTGCCCAGGTTTCTCCTGCATAGCTGAGGGCAGGCAACACCGTTGAGTTGAAAAGGTCCGCTCGGAGTTTGCGATCCTTGGTGTCTTCTATTACGCTTCTTATGGAGGAAAACGCAGCCCATCCAGCCTTGCGACGTCTGCTAGCTCTCCAGCCAGGTCGTTCTTCATGTTAAGCTGGCTCCCGAGGTACACGTACTCGTCAACGTCTTCGATGGGACTTCCTTTCAAAAGTACGGGAGTGCTGCCTGAGAATGGGTTTCGCATGACTTTGGTCTTAGAGGTATTGATAGTGAGACCATAATGGCTCCCTGGACGTGTGACGTGCTCTAGGCAAGCGGAAAACAGATTTGGCGATATCGGATCACCTTGCCGTACGCCCTTCTGAACTGCTACCACAACATCATTGTAGAAAGGATGAAACACTGTTGTACATTCAGAGTAGCATTCTCGCAGTACATCCACGTAGATCCTTTCAACGCCTTGCTCTTCCAGCGCCTCCCAGACCTTCACTGGCTCCACCGAATCGAATGCCTTCTTGTAATCAATGAAGGTCATCACGAGAGGAAGGCGGCGAGAGGCGGGCCTGCTTCGATGAAGGCGTCGCAAGTTACGATGTGGTCCAGAGTGCTGAAATTCCGACGAAAATCAGCTTATTCTATCGGCTAGGCTTCTTCTGATGGTCTGCGGATACATCCCAGCCGATAGAACAGCGTGTGGGCACCTTATAAAGTACTGGAAGAAGCGTGATAGGACGACAATTCGCTAGATCTCTTTGTCGCCTTTCTTGAAGCAGCACCTTTAAGAAGCAGCACATTCAGTCAGGTAGCGAGTGGACCTCCTTGCAGTTCTCGATAGAGAGGGGCTGGAGGAATTCTATGGTGATGTAGTCTTTTCCCGGCGCTTTGTCTCGAAGCATTGTTTCTATAGCATGGCATATTTCCGATGTTAGAAAAGGCAGCACATCCTTCAGAACTGGTCTTTTTTTCCCTGACGACTGGAAGTTCCGATCTGAAGAGGGAAGAGTAGAACGTTGACACGATTTCCTCCATTTCAGATTTGGAGCAGCAACGAGTTTATTTGCAGTTTTTAAGCATGAAATCTTGAGACGATGCTTGGCAGTCTTCCTTTTTGCTCTTTTTTAACTTCGCCTGTTCTCTGCCTCAACTAAACAGTTTCGCCCCCTGCAAAATTGGATCAATCTTCAGCATGCGTGGCCTACATAATCTAGTCAGCAAGGTATACTCCACGTGCTTTACTTGGCCGGTCGAATTCCCTTCACTTTTGAGTACGCCCCAGTAGTCAGCGAAGTAGACGCCGATATGCGACGCGAACTGTTGGAGGCAACTTTGCGCTGCTGCATGCGGTTGCCGTGACTGTTTAAACGAGGTTCTGGTAGTCAGTGTTGATGTCATCCACCATTTCATACAGCTCTTTTTTTGCAAGCTTCGTGCCGGCATCTTCGTCCATCACTGTGGGGCAGGGCCGCCTAGAGCGTATGCGCATCAGGCGCATTAAACCGCGGTCGAGGTGGAATCGCCCTCGCAGCAAACGATGGTCGCTCCCCGTGTTGAAAGGAAGGACGACTGCAACATCCGTCATTATTCTTCAACAATGAATCCGATTATTATTCTTCGATTGCACAAATTGTGGTCAATTTCGTGGCAGTACTGTCCATTCGGCGAAATATGAGTCAACCTTTTCCGTAGTGCCTTGAAGAATTGACTATTGCCGTGGTAGAGGTGATGCGACTCACAAAAACTCGCCAATCTTTCTCCAGGTTCGTTGCGTCCTTCAGCGGAATGCGGGTCCGATAAAGACTCGCCGACCTTTCGGGATCCAATTCGAGCGTTGAAGTCTCCCATCACAACGACGTAGCCACGTTGGCTGCTCACGAGCTCCTCGAGTTGTTCATAGAAGATGTCATGCTGCTCTTCATCGCTGTCTGCTGTAGGGCGTAAGCCTGTATGATGGTAACTTGCGAATCTTTCGAAAGGCACGCGGTCAATGTGGCGAGTCGGTGCCATGAAACGTTACGCTCCGTACATGCTTGGAGAAGTTCGGTGACACAATGAAAGCCAACACCTCCTGATGTTGAATCCATCTTGCGAGCTCCTAAGAAGACCGATGTTCCGTCCGTCCAGGTACACGATAGAGGCTCTTTCCGTTTCGTCTCGCTCAAGCCAATTACATGGTACTTGATCCGTTGAGCTTCATCAATGAGTGCCGAAAGCTGAGCGGCCGAGCTGACACTTCGACAGTTGTAGGTGCAGGCGATCAGCTGGCTCGCTCTTGTCCGTCTCCTTTGGTAGCCTACGGCCCTGAGATTTCTTCGCCTTTGGCTGTTTGCTGATCCAGCGCTACCTGACTGGGCAGAGGCAGCCTGCAGGGGACTAAGGCGGGAAGTAAGAAGTGGTCGTGGTATCTTTCGTCCCACGGGATAGCCTTACCAGGGCGTTCCCGTTGCTCAAGGAGAGCGCCGTCCCACCAAGGGCTTGGGCACTTTGGGTTCTTTAGTCACGGGGAATCGGTATGGGGTTTCGGCGCAGCCCTATCCCTGAAGGATATTCCGATCCCGCCTCAAGCTCGCACACCACCACAAGGTAGAACTCATGTACAAGCTAATGACACACGGCCACAAAAAAAAATCGAGGGAACACAGGCTGTTTGCAGAGAGTGAGAATTGTGTACTCCTTCGTCCTCTACATTCCTCACACTTAAGCTCACGCCCAGGTCACGATGTTTTCGGATCTCTCTAGCACCACTGCAAGTAGAAGCAATTTCGTAATCGGTGTCACAATGGAAGTACACAATGTTTCTTATGGCGCACTCTGTATGCAGATAATAACATGATGGGTGTATGCTCAGGTGCTGTGCTGATGAGATAGCAAAGAAGTGTTTGTCAGCTGCTGCCCATGCAATTGAGGCATCTCTATAGATTCATGGTAGGATTGGGTACAGCCCATCGGTCTACTTGGAATTTTTAACCCAGAGTGCACTGCCGTACCGCATGTACTCCTTATCTTTTCGTTTTTTTTCATTATTGACCAATTATTCGTTCAATAATGATGAGTGTTTTCCCGAACCTCTGGAACTTGGCGAAATATTCACGAGGTAGATGAATCGTCATCTTTACGGCCGCATAATGAGCTTGATGCTCACCGCAATCATTAGATTAACATATTCAAAATATGCGAGCATATCGTTAGAAGTTGGTCCTAGAAAGTTACTTAAACCGTGACCGTTTTACTCCTAATTCTGGACAAATCTGCATTCTGGGATTGTTTCACAGCCAAACGTTTACATAGTTGTTAATGGTATTTAGTGTGGCAGTGGATCGATGGTGAGTCACCTTCACTGTCGGAATCGTCACACCACGGGTAGCGCATCGACCGTATTTGAGGTGTGGTCTTCGTAAATCAAGAAGGTTTTTCTGTGAAATTTGTTGCGCCTTTCGATAATAGCACGAATAGGTTCATGAGAGAGGCTTTCTCCCTCTGGAGTATTATTTATGCAAGTAAAGTGAGCAATCAATTTTTAGCAAGGGATCTGATTGTTTGTTGCTTCACTATATGGTTTTTTCCACTTCTATGCTATCCCTTCCCTTTTTTGAATATCCCTATACTGTCTCAATGTTGTCCACTACCTCGTATCGCTTTTAATCTTAGTCTCTATGTCTTGGAGATTGAACAAAAGGATATGGGCTAATCGAATAGAAGAATAAAAATTTTTTATCAGCATACGAATTTTGCCCTTCTCGAGTGCCACATTGAGTGCTTTGATCTAATTTCCAGCATTTGCCTGGCATAGGCGACAAAGATTGTCGAAGCCGGCGTTGAACCACATCTTCTCAATAGCGAACACCCTATTATTCTTTCTACAAGCATTTCATGGAGGTGATACCTCTAGATGCAAACATTCCGTTTCATAAACTGTTCTTTAGAGTAGATGTTGTTCAAGTATTCGGCCGAACCCTGAACTCATGATCTAATGCACACAAAAATAGAGTCTTACAATTAACATGGGGAAGAAGCTTGTCTACAGCTATGGGTGGATGATAAGTTATTATTTCACAGAACTGAAGACGGAAAAATCTTGAGTGCTTCCATATCATCTTTCGTACTCTGGTTAACTCTCGCTGCGTTAATACCACCTTTCTTCAAGCCTTTGTGAAAGCACAATTTCACGGAGCAATACAGAAAACTGACTAGTGTTATCAGAGATCAATGAGAAGTTATTCCTGGATAACAGAAAGCTTGGAAAACTGAAATGTACTTTTCTGATAGCAAACTCCTAGATCTAATTCACATTTGTGACAGTTTTTCAATTCCATTGTGACTACTTCATCAGTAGACATTTTGTAAAACTAGTCAAATATTTTGCCAACATTATTCGCATTTATGCTGTCATTTGCGACAAGTTTATCATATGTGTAAGTTGTGCCGGCCCCCAGACAATACCTAACCATTTGGGCGCGGCCGCGGCGAACGCGGCCGAGTTGATAGGTGCCCGCGAACTCAGCACAGCACAGTTCGCGGGCACCTCGAGTGCGTTTTCAACGGTTCGCGGGCACAATCGACTCGGCCGCGTTCGCCGCGGCCGCGCCCAAATGGTTAGGTATTGTCTGGGAGCCAGTTGTCCCACTAAATCTTTGTAAGTACTCTTGTAATTGGCAACGCGGGTCCATTCGTTGTTGAACCTACTTAAAAGCTGTCACTAACGCAGTCTCTCATGCGCTCTGCGCTGGTTTTATGTTATTCGTCCCGCGCGTGAGCATTGCTTCATCTACTAAAAACGATCATAGCAAGACGCATAATTGCTGAGTTATCGAAGTAGCCGTAGGCGGCAGCAGAAGAACGGCAGCATATTCCTCGAGGGAGACTACTCTGAGTACCCCCATAAATGGTTACAGTTACTGCCTGCTCATTGAAACATTAGTCTGGTCGTCAGCGAATCCCAAGGCGTGGACAGTCATCTTTATTTTTCTTGTAGTCTGTTGTGAAGACAAGGTTTGGAATGTTGCTTTTACTACTTTTACAATTTGTCATCTTGAAGACTTCCGTTATCACTGAGAGAATCGAAATGCTTGCAAGCTACAACGCAAAGGCGGAGCTTGGTAACTTCACGTTATGCTTCTAGCATTTGCAAGTATAATTGCCTGTAAATGAGGTTCAACCATCATTCACCTGTTGATTGCAACCTTCAGGGCAATTTTAAATAAAATGCGTTACGCTTGCAAAAACTATGTTAAGTTAGCGCAGCTACGGGGCCTGCTGGGCCAGTATTTCTCCTAAAATTGGCACATCAGGGAAACAATTGATCTCTTGATCTTCTTTGACCATTTAGATGTGGTTTTGGCGGTAGAAAATTGAATTAGTACGGTAAACATAAGTGAGTTAAAGCAAACGAAATTTCCAAAAGCTATGATTCGGTTCATTTTCTTCACGGTGGAAAAGTCTGCACAAAGCCGAAACAGGTGGATAAGAAGCCGACGCATCGGAAAAAGGGATGAGCTCATAGGCTAGAAATCAGCGGACACCGAAACCCACATACTTGGCATTGGTGGGCTGGCATTGGTGCGTGCCTTTGTTCAAGTGCTAAGCGCTCTAGGTATGCGTTTTGAGCTGCCAAGGTGGCACTACCTCAACGACTGCGAACTCAAATTCAGATCCGGTTGCACCCAGTGCTTACCAGGTTTCGGCCCGCGATTGAGTTTTCATTTGAGAGGTGGAAATATATAAATTTAGCTTCAAAGCACCTTTGATGCCTTTGATCGGAGTTCTTCCAAAAGGAAGATAATGAGGCGCAAACGCTTGAGGAAGCCATATTTTTTGTTTATCCCTGTTGCTACTCTTCTCATAGTGAAGTAAGCAAAAAAAGCTCATTCGAATAGGTGAATACTGAAACAAGATAACAGTAAGAAATTTCTGAGGAGAAGTTTCTCCTTGGCTCCGCTACTGCTGGATTTTTTTCAAGTTTTTTATTGCAATTGTGATATGTGTTGTCGAGTGCAACTAATTAAACAGTTCACATGAATACAAACAATTCATTTAATGCAAAGCATTTCTGAAAACACAGATGGCCCTATTTTATTTTGGACTTTTTAGAGTTCCCATCTTTCTCACTGTTCCAGAGTAATTCATTAGAAACAGTGACAATGATCGATGCAGCAACTTTCACTCAACTCATTTTAATTTACTCAAAGCTCTTGAGAATGCTTCTGAACTTGTCATAAACGTATTATCATCTTCTTTGAAGAAGGCTCAACCTCTGTCTGAGGAACCGCTCTAGTTGCTTCGAATTTGTAATCAACGGAAGGAGCAAAAGTGTCGGCGCTAGTTGCTTTTTGTGAACATATGGAGCAGCTGAGTGATGGAGCTGAAGTCGGAACTTCTACATTGGAGTAGTAACCCGTACTGGGAACACCCGAACACATCGTGCAACTGGTTGCAATGAGCTCCTCATCCGTTGGAGGGAGTGGAACTTCCTTCTCAAGCTCTGATTCTACTGCGTCTTTTTGCTCAATAATTGTTGGTCTGGCATAAGAGCTACTCTTAATATCGGCCATGTCGCTTTTCGAATCGGCTGCCTCGAATTTGTTTCCAGTTTTTTCCGACTCAAAGCCAGCGGACGAGCTGGTATTGTTAGTATCACTGTTCCCTTGTAAGCATTTCAAGCAGCTGGTGGGCTGGACCTCGCTTGTGCCCCAACTGGGGCCACTGGTTGGCGTTGGAATGACTTCTTTTACATCTGAACTGGTCGGTGATTCCACTCCACTGGAACATGTTGTGCAGCTATACAGCTCAGGAGTGTTCTGCCCCGTTGAAAGTAGCGGTGGGTTGCCATTGTTGTTTTGTGTTTGAACGGTTTGTGCTTCATTAGCTGACGAGCCACTCTGAGAACTAGCAGCACTTGAACTTTGAAAGCCGCTTTGACCTGAATTAGATTGCGAGTCCGAGTATGTACTGAACCATGAAGAGGAGGATGAACTCGATGATGATGAGGAGAAGCTGCTGGATGACGACGACGAGGAAAAAAAGCCACTAGTTGCTAAGGATGGATTGGTATTTTTTGCACGTAGGGAACAGTGGCCGCCTTCCCTGTTCCCGCATCAAGAACATGATGCACAGCTGGACGAAGACTTCCATGAGTTCGACGAAGGACTGTTGCTCGAGGTTTGAAGTTCCTCTTTTGCATTTGTACTCAGAGATTTATCGTCAGAACTTACCGAAACCGGTGTGACTTGACCCTGAGTTGTATGTGAAATATGAATTGGAACAGCGAGCGCAGCTTTTTCCCGTGAGACCCTGTGAGAAGACCATGGAGTGAGATGACGATGGCATAGTGCCAGAGTAGCTGTTGCTGTTGTAGACAGTTGTTGTCCATGAATTTGGGCTTCCTTGTGAGATGTAACTGTTGCCGCTGCAGCATGATCCATAGGTTCCAGCGTAACGAACTCGGCGTTGAAGGTACTGCTGTTTGTGAAACACTCGTTTAGGCGCCGGTGCACCCCATCGCTTGGACCTGAAATTTGTTCGATTTACCACCTGCCTTTAACATGTAGTTACGGTTTTTACAGAATTTAGTCATCGGGGCAAAGAATGTCACAGAGCAGGTTTTTTTTTTGATTTTTGGACCAAACAATAAAACCACGCCTTGTGTGAAATCAGCCAGTGCAAACTGATGACATGAGTTGGCTTTTGTTACCTCTCGCAATTTTTGAATAGCGTGAGAGGTAAAGGACTTTTTATGATTGCTGAAATAGAATAGATGTGGACAGAGATAAACGGAAAATTTGCTGGAAAATCGATGGAACGCAACGTGGAAAGGGTGTGTTTTAAAAATGATCAGCAGCATGATTGAGCAAATGAAGTGAAAATGGGATCGTAGCATATTTTCATTCCCTCCAATTTTGCACCTAAAAATTGTTGATAGCACCTCTAATAGCGGCTCATTAGTTGCTCACTTGTTAACTTCATAATGGGACATGAAAAATCAACTCCCGTTTACTAGTGTCCCAGTTTCGTTATATGTTTGAAACCGCCATAAGGACGCATTTCACGCTTTGTGGGATCTTTGCTTTGTGGGATCGTCCCCTTTGCGAGAAACGTAGATCAGTTTGATAGCGCCGAAGTACTGCTGATTTTGGTAGGGAATTGCGATCCAGGTTGGGAACTCAGTATCCCATTAGCCTGAACGTGAAATGTGGATAGGTTTGTTTCTGCGTCCCGCTCATTCGTGACTCTCATCTGTTCCAAGTTCAGTTTACTCACAATCTCGCATCTTGCTCTTATGTGCCGCAAAATAGGCTAGTTTGATTTAGGATGTTTTCAATGGTTTTCTATGATTTTCCCATAAAAGACAAACATCGGGATTAACCGACTAGTAGGAAGGATACCGCGAGGGAAATCGTAAGATCCGTGCTTACATAGATCACTTCAGTTTCGTGGCAGAATGCTCCCCACCCACCGCGATTGATGTAGAGATCATCGTGCTCCCTCACGTGTTTGTCTTCTTTGATAGCCCTGTCTCGCCATTATACCACACACGACCTTACTGAAGGTTAAGGCTTCAATTTTAGCGTTTCCAAAGATTTCTCGTGCTTTCCTTTCCGTTTTTAGGTTGTTCCGCAGGTCACTATCACCACAAAGCGCTCTAATCCTATCCCGGAGCTTGCGCCTTGATGGAACCCTTTAGCAAATCTGGCAGCAACTATTCGCGCGCCGTTACTCCCCTTCAAAAAGCGAGAAACATAACAACAGGTGCATAACACAACACACCACACTGACGACGGCCTTCGAGTAAATCTGTCCAGAAGTTGTTCATAGTGATAGCTGATTTCTGGTAAATGATAGTTGTAATTAGTGACAATCGATAGAATACAACTGCAACAGGCTAATCATTTCATTGGCAGAAAACATTAACATTTTGTGAAGGCCGTCGTCACTTGTGGTGCATGGTCTGCACCCGACACTTTCTCGCTTTTTGAAGGGGAGGGTATCTTAAACATCAACCTTTTGACGCGCGGAACTGGATTTGATACGGTAGTTGAACTTGGTGCAGTTTACGAGTCTAGGCGCTACTGACCGTTTCCAAGCCATTTCCACCAACAGTGCTGCAACGAGGCGCTGCGATGAATTTAAGAAGCTTTTTGAAGCTGAAAGGAGATCTTGTCTTTATAGGTGTCTCTAAGAGCGGGTTTCCTACTTGGCTGGCATGTAATGGCAATTATAAATGGGACATTTTGAAAATTACGATAATTTGAGGTGACTGAGTATGAAAGCAAAGGTGACAAGTTTTTTGCAGTCGCACGAAAAACTTGAATAAACGTCATGGACTTGAGAACTACACGCACTTGGCCAGTTGATGTGGGGCATTTCCACACTTAGGAACTTGCCGTTGGGAGAGTGAGCCGAGAGGCTGTAAGAGACGACAAGATCACAAGATAAATTCGAATATACTTCTCAATTCTTAATTATTAAAGTGAAATCCTGCCCTGATAACATTGTTACAAACTTCAATAACCATTTTTTGGAGCTAGGTGGTTCAGGAGAGGCGGCCCGGGTCTAGCTCTGAGATCTAACTGCGTTGCAACCTTTTGTCATCAAAGCTCCACACCTCACTCCCATTGGTCTAGGGAGAGTGCATGCGTTGTTCTTATTTAGCCTCATTTTATCGCTGCCGGCGGAGTTGAAACGAAAATGTGCGCTAGCTCGCCCATTCGAGGGTTATCACATCAAAAATGTCGTACATGAAATTACCTCAAGACTGAAGCATTCAATACAGCGGCGATCAGAAGGAGAGTCGTGAACATCCGACAGAACATCTTGATGTCGACTGGCACCTGTTGACGGTATTTCAAACAGCATAACCAGTCGCATTACATTGATGTTGGTCGAAGACTGAAATATTCATGACTGAGTCATTTTCAGTCTCGAAAATCAACAGATCGTTCAAATTTGCTTCTTTCTGATGTATTCAACAGCAACAGCCTGCGGCAGAAAACCACTCACTTAGCAAAAAGTTTTTTGATTTGCAGGGAATGAAAGTAAAGGCGTAAAAAATCCTTGTTGCAATAATGAGTTACTCAGGAAATGAAGAAGGAGACCCAACAAAGCGCTGATTTGTGTGTCACGTTCTTCATCTCATGCCGTCAACCGAAGAGGAAAATTTGAAATAAAGCGGGCTTATACGTTCGGATATGTCAAGCTCTATGTAGTACAAGGTGTTTCTCATAGTATCGGATCTTCATCAGCATTTATCACTATCTGTGCTATCCTTCGTGTGTTTCCGGTTACGAAACTGTAAATGAGATAGAGGGTGCAATTCCGGAAATCAAGACCTTATATGACCTAAACTTCGTGAATAAAACTAAAATGCCTATGAACAGTTGTGCTTGAGCAGTTGTTAGAGGAAGTGACCAGTCTTGAAATATGTAAATTTTCAATTGTGCCAACACCTTTTTGTGATTTCGAACAGCTTTTGCATTCTTTTGGAACCACCATTTGCATATTTTCATAAAACCGGTGATATTTTTCCTGTATCTCGTACCAGCGGACAATTAATAGTATCACATTCAATCGCTAGTTGATGCGTTTTGAAAGATCAGGCATTACATTACAGTAGGATAAGCTGCATAACCCTTCTTTTGTTCGCTTTTCTTTAACTTTTGCAGGAAATTTTAGGTATGTGTACGTATACAGGGGTAGCCAAAAAAGACACTACCAGGAAAGGCATTCAACTTCCCATGGAACTTTGAGATGAGACCCAGATATATCGATAGAGCTTCAAACGCTGATTACAAATATGGAAACTAAAACTGCAAAATGAACCTGCCAAGGAAGTTGTGAGCCATGCGCACATCATCGAACTTTTCGTCGCACAGGGAGCCGATGTTAATGAAAGTTTTACGGCGAATATTCCTTAGGTGTTCCCCCGTAAACAGAAGCAGGCCCTCCTTCACTGCCCCCGCCGTCTTCAGAATATGACGTCATCTGCCGTCACCGTCGAGCTCAACGAGGCTTACCGTAATCGCTCCGACCTGAAGCTGCTACATAATTTCTCAATGGATTAACTGTTGAATAGCTTCCCAGAGACATTAGCTGTAAGTTGCAAAACCGCTTTAATCGTCTATGGTATCTCAACGACCTCGTTGAGCTCGTACCGTGCACAATGCTTCCGTGGGAAAATCTTCTGATGTCGTCGGTGTAGAAGGCTGTTGTGTAGCTTGTTGATAGATTATAACGTGCTCTTCAATATTCAGTTGGGGTCATTTGGTTTGGTTTCGCAACGCGTAAATAATTCCGTTTTGAATGTGGAGTGAAGTGTCTCTTTTTTTGGCCACCCCTGTATATGTTTTCCTCTCTGGGGTTGTAATATTTTGTTTGGCTCACGTTTCGACCTCTTATCGTTAGCGCCGTCGGAACCTGGAAAGATCGAGGAACGATTCGAAACGTTCTCGGCTGGGCTGCCCTAAGAAATTTGAATTCAAAATAATAAAATTCAAAAATCTGGTGAAAACATATGTGATTGCAAGAACGAGGCGAGACTTGAGAAATCAAATAATAAAAAATTCCAACTTTTAGATAATCCTACGAGCTTGAAATCAAAAAAAAACTTTGGGGTGAATCCATATCCAAAACACGAGTTGCTGTCGATATTGAGTTACTTTTTCTCCTTTTGAATTTTGTTCGTGTTTCTACTAGGATTTGAACTTGCGGTGCTACTGATCTTGAGAACTTTTTTCTTGAGATTCACATTTCTAAACATATTTCTCATTGCTACATGATAGAAGAGGTTATTTGGTTACACGTGGTTGTATTTGTTATGTGGCTATAATGTATCCGCCCTTATGTATGTCCCTAATCTGTTGAAGCTGCTATTTTTCTATTTCTTTATTACGCTCCAAAACTTCTCGATGAGGACTTGTATTATGGTGGGGCTCGTAATATTATAGTAGGAATGTCGAAAATTCATTCAGTACACTTAATTTTTGAATTGATGTTTGAATGTTTTTTAGTGTTTCAAGTAATGCTCTCCTCCCTTCCACGACTCATTTTCAGTTTTCAGCTCTCAGAATGCTCAGATTATTGAGCTGAATGAGTGCGTGGATGTTTTACGAGACAACTTGCGGAAGAAAGAGGAAATGCTAATGAACTTGTGTGATGAAGGTGGCAATACTCCTCCGACTGCAGAGCGTCTACTTGTAAACGGTTAGTTATGAAGGAGAATTCGCAAGTGTATGAGCGGCCCACATGTACTACGAGTCACCTTTCTTTCAAGTTCATGAATTTGCTAATGTTCTTGACAAAAGAAGGAGGAGAGGGATATTTCAAATCTCAAATAAACTACATCGAAAAAGAGTGCTTTCAATATATCTGGTCCAAATTTGAAGAATTGGAGCGGTTGATCTCCCTGAATTGGCCAAAAACTGATTGTGTGAAAACTGATACGCTGCCACTGGTGTGCAGTTAGAGGGATTGCGCTGAGACAGCGCGCCAAAAATTCATCTCGTGTTCTATCAGCTGGAAAAAATTGACAATTTGAGAAA
>MU872105.1:0-13962 GCA_036418205.1 Ostertagia ostertagi | reverse complement strand
TATAATGGCAATTATAAATGGGACATTTTGAAAATTACGATAATTTGAGGTGACTGAGTATGAAAGCAAAGGTGCCAAGTTTTGCAGTCGCACGAAAAACTTAAATGAACGTCATAGACCTGAGAACTGAGACATCTCTTTGCCGGTTGATGTGGGGCATTTCCACACTTAGGAACTGGGCCGTTTGGGAGAGTGAGCCTGAGAGGCTGTAAGAGACGACAAGATCACAAGATAAATTTGAATATACTTCTTAATTCTTAAAGTGAAATCCTGCCCTGATAACATTGTTACAAACTTCAATAACCATTTTTTGGAGCTAGGTGGTTCAGGAGAGGCGGCCCGGGTCTAGCTCTGAGATCTAACTGCGTTGCAACCTTTTGTCATCAAAGCTCCACACCTCACTCCCATTGATCTAGGGAGAGTGCATGCGTTGTTCTTATTTAGCCCCATTTTATCGCTGCCGGCGGAGTTGAAACGAAAATGTGCGCTAGCTCGCCCATTCGAGGATTATCACATCAAAAATGTCGTACATGAAATTACCTCAAGACTGAAGCATTCAATACAGCGGCGATCAGAAGGAGAGTCGTGAACATCCGACAGAACATCTTGATGTCGACTGGCACCTGTTGACGGTATTTCAAACAGCATAACCAGTCGCATTACATTGATGTTGGTCGAAGACTGAAATATTCATGACTGAGTCATTTTCAGTCTCGAAAATCAACAGATCGTTCAAATTTGCTTCTTTCTGATGTATTCAACAGCAACAGCCTGCGGCAGAAAACCACTCACTTAGCAAAAAGTTTTTTGATTTGCAGGGAATGAAAGTAAAGGCGTAAAATCCTTGTTACAATAATGAGTTACTCAGGAATGAAGAAGGAGACCCAACAAAACGCTGATTTGTATTTCACGTTCTTCATCTCATGCCGTCAACCGAAGAGGAAAATTTGAAATAAAGCGGGCTTATTCGTTCGGATATTTCGAGCTCTAGTACAAGGTGTTTCTCATAACATCGGATCTCCATCAGCATTTATCACTCTGTGCTATCCTTCGTATTTCCGGTTACGAAACTGTAAATGAGAGAAAGGGTGCAATTCCGGAAATAAAGGCTTTATATGACCTCGACTTCATAAATAAGAACTAAAACGCCTATGAACAGTTGTGCTTGAACAGTTGTTAGGGAAGTGACCAGTCTTGGAATACGTGAGTTTTCAATTGTGCCAAGCCTTTTTGTGATTTCAGAACAGTTTTGCATTCTTTTGGGACCACCATTTACATATTTTCATAAAACCGGTGATATTTTTCCTGTATCTCGTACCAGCGGACAATTAATGGTATCACATTTAATCGCTAGTCGATGCGTTTTGAAAGATCAGACATTACATTACGGTAGGATAAGCTGCATAACCCTTCTTTTGTTCACTTTTGGCATAACTCATCCTACCGAAAGGCTGGTAGCAGAGATTGTATTCGCTGAAGGCTTTTTGTGAATTTCATAGTTGTGAATGGTTCGATCCTGTCAATAGTGGACGTTTGTTTAACTTTTGCAGGAAACTTTAGATATGTGTACGTATATTTTTTCCTCTCTGGGGTTGTAATATTTTGTTTGGCTCACGTTTCGACCTCTTATCGTTATCGCCGTGACAACCTGGAAAGATCGAGGAACGATTCGAATACGTTCTCGGCTGGGCCGCCCTGAGAAATTTGAATTCAAAATTATAAAATTCAAATATCTGGTGAAAACATATGTACCCTCGCCTTCAAATGACCAGAAATTGTGCAATTGCAGAAATTGACGTGGCATTAACGTGGCATCGATTCAAGAACATCTTTGAGCACACGTGATGTCACCTTTTCATCGAGAATTTAGCCACGTGTGCCACGTGGATTTCTGGCTGCATGAAACAGAGTGTATGTGCTTGCAAGAACGAGGCCAGACTTGGGAAATTGACTAATAAAATATTCCAACTTTTTAGATAACCCCACGAGCTGAAATCAAAAAAAAAAACTTGGGGGTGAATCCATAAACAAAACACGGGCTGCTGTCAATATTGAGTTATTTTCTCCTTTTGAATTTTTTTCGTGTTTCTTACTTGGATTTGGACATGCGGTGCTACTGATCTTGAAAAAAAATCTTCTTGAAAATCACATTTCTAAACATACACTGCGTTTCATAATTATAGGTCCACCCTAAATTTTTGCTACCCCAAAGTTGCTGTGCATTTTTTGGAAATGCTGCTATCACCGTTAGATTCCTCATCACGGAAAACCTTCACAGTGTTTTTCTGACAAATTCCCCCCTCAAGTAACCCAATTAACTTTTTTTCTGAACGAATTTTCACCGTTTCGATGACAGGTTATGGCCATCATAAAGAAGTCTTTCTGGTGGCTCGTACATCCGTGAAGGGAATCAGGGAAGCGGGGAAATATGTGGGCTCAGTCGACATCGAGTTACCATACCTCGTGTTATTCGCCTCTTCCCAGTAACAAGCTCAAGCTAGAGCACTTACTGAAGTGGGATAGCTGAGGAGCAGAATTTCCTCCCATGTCGGCCGGCTCATACTGCATAAGCGACTATGTGCAAAATCCTGGTCAGTGCGGAGAGAAGAGTCGCTTAGGTAAATAAAGACTGCGTTTCCTTCAAAATTTAGGAGGAATTGGGTGTCTTCTCTCGAATTATACAAGGAGTCCGAACAAAGTCCGTACTGAAATGCGGCCTTCCGTGAGCAAAACCACCGTGTGGTGAGTAAGCCAGCAGAGCAATAACATCTTCAACGGATTGATGAAGAGCGTTCCAAGATTAATTTGAGCGGATACAAATCGCATAGTCATCATTCTTCTCCGAGAAAAGGGCGCTCAACCTATAAAACATGCACAGCGAATGACCACATATACGCCCACACCCCGTCCCGACCCCAACAACCAGCCAAAAGCACCATGTGAGGCTGTTAAAGAACCACTGCGCGATCTTGGACTGCTGAAGCCATACTTGATTATCGTTATAACAGAGTGGTCTGTGAATCGAACGTGGAAAAGGTTGGGGATATTCTACATAAGTGTTAGCAGAAAAAACGAGAACGATACAAGGAATGAATCGCGGATGACAAACGCAAGGAATGGTCTTCAAGTGTAACGTAATTTCGAACGGGGTGAATCCTTAATGGATTTAGAGGCACCTATTGAAACGATGAGCATAGAGCTCGCATATTTGCTTCCGTTCAACAAAGAATTCACAGGCGGTATCTAGTGAAGTTCTTATCGAAGCGAGTCACTTACCATGTTTTTCAACAAACGCGTTCCCCTCGTATTCCTGGCCATTTCACACACACCCCCCGCGCGCGAATAGACGCGGGGCTGCCGGTGCTCGCTCGCACATGACCGCGCTCCGCGCCAGAGGAACGCTTACGGAGAAAAACTGTGGCAATTTATCTGTTGAGCAGCCGATGTTTTAGCTTGAAATTGAAACAAGAAATTAAAACAATAGAGACTCAATTTGAGAGCACTATAATTAGTAATATAAAAAAATTCTTGACAGGGAGATAACCTACCAACACAGCGCAAAAGCAATAAAGCACAAAACTGGCACACACATCGAAAAGCATGAAACGAGATCGCATCCATCGGGCCGCCCCAAAACGAATATTCAAATTCCATACGGAACAAGACTAATTGACAACCGCATCATAACCAAGAACATTTCAAAACCTAAATTACCATATTCCATAGTTTCTAGGCATTTCAATGAATAATATATGACTTCAACGTCCGGGGGGCGGGGAGAAGAGGAGGCGCGTCAATCCAAACAAAAATTACCTGAAATTCGATAACGTTTTTTCCGTGAATACTAAGTAAATCCTCTCGAAAACGTGACTGTGAGAGTGTATATATGACGACAACGATGAAAATAACCGCTAACAACAACAGAATGAAGAAATATAATAATACCTACTGAAATCGAAGTTTCTCACAGGAATTCAGTTATCAAGGGTTATTATCGTGAATAGAGAAAACTATAATAATAGGTAATAGACACGGCATATTTCCAAAAAATCGCACTGGTAAATTTATGGGGGGAATAAGGCAAAACCTTGGGATGAGGGGATTGGGGGAACCATCATAATATTATGGAAACGAACAAAACGGTGCAGTATAATGTCTACACTCTGAATTACAACAATTATTAAGGGGTTTCATTTTGATAAATCTATACACGATGGGTTCCGGAAAGGGATGTATCTGAGTTATGGGAGCTTACGATTTACTGAGCACAAGCGATTATCGCCTCGATATTTATAGTCAGCAGTGATCCTCCCATATATAATGTAATCTCACTAAGTCTGGAGAAAATCTTGATAGTATGATGTTAGAGTTAGGCTGTTGATCATGCCCAGCCGAGGCTCCAGAAAGTATGGGGCTCAATCAAGGGATATTTGGCATAGAATCTGGCAGGCGATGAGATGCGCGGGAATAATTAGAGTGAGGGATGATGGCAGCCGAAGAAATTGTGCCACGGAAAAATATCGTTCCAGTTCAGCTTCAAATTTTGAACCTGCAATGATTGAATATTTGTGCACGAGTTCAGAACAACTACATACCAGATTCTACCAACGGACTCATTGCTTCTCTTCACCTTCCTTACAATTTTCGAATTAATTCAGATATACTCAGCAATCGCGTACAGCCAAATATAATTAGGAGACAAACTCAAAGGAAGATATAGGAGGGAGTCTATAGATGAGGTGCCGTCCGGAGAGTGGAGGACATAAATTCCATATGATTTCTTACCCGACACAACACACATTGCGAGCAAAAACAAAGAGGACACATAACATAGAAATAGAAAACTGTGTGATCGGCGATCGGAGCAGCGCAAACGGCAGAGAAAGAAGAGCAAACCGACATACGCTGGTGCTAACAAATCCGCAAGAGACCAGCCCGAAACCAGCGAACGATCCATCACTTGATAACTACAACGAGTTAGAGTTCATGAGCAGTCGAATATTTAGCAAAGATCGCTCCGAAAACATGGCGAGCCCACATATGGAACTAACGTAAGTCACCCTGTATAATATCAGAAATCCCGATGAATCTGCCGTGGAGTTTCTTGAGCAAAGGGGGAGCGAGCGAGAACGAAAGAGTGCGTTGCGGGGCGCTATCTCAATTGATTGCCAAATTCACAGGTCATCAAAGTAGTCAAGACGGAATGTACGTGACATATCCCCAGAAGAAAAGAGCTGCAAGCAGAACGTGCCCGCAAATCTTTAAAAGTTGTGGCTTATATAGAACACGTGTTTCTCGTCCCTTGTGTTCATATGGTCGAGGTGCTCTTCCTTCGAAAGGGAGCTGACGAGATTCATGCACATATCGAAGCGCAGTTCCAGTTTATGCGGGGCGGACCTTCGAGAAATCCACGCTCCATTTCTGCTTCGCCTGAATCAGTCAGCAATTATGTGGCCGTGGTGAAGGGTAACCCTAGTTGCTCTGCCAGACAGTTTGCCGACTGGCCAGGATCCACGAGGGCATTAATGTTAATTTTGGCAGGCCGTCTAGTGTGAGCGTTTTTGGCCAGAGAATAAGGAACAGTTGAGGATCACGCTAAGACGTATATTCTGCATAGAGTGCCTGCACCAGTGCAGTAAATGAGGTCAAAAGAGCGAAATATGGACCTCTTTCGCGGCCCAAAGTGCGTTATTTGCAGCGCACCAAAGCTTCAAACTTTTTCTGTGCTTAACCGTTTTTCACATTTCACTTCGAGCGACCGTATCCTCTAACTTTCCTATTCGGTGGGCTATCAGTCAAAGTCTGTTGTTTGACGGTATGATGGTGGCTATTGGGTCAACTCTTGCAAAGAACCTCCCTACTTAGTTGCTTCCTCAGCCACTGTCGGAGATCAACGGGAAAAACTAAGGGGTCCCAATTTGCAAGCTCTTGACGGATTTCTTAGCTTCTCGCCACCACATTAGCCTCTCCACTCCTTTGCTGTAACTCCAATCCGACTTATCTAATCCCTCACTTTACAGCCATCTCGAGATAGCATTTTTTTCATCGCAGTAGTAAAGATTGGAGAACTGAAATTGTCCACTATTGGCCCTGATGGTCCCCTCTTACGGCCCCATCCATGGGAGTTCCTGGAAGATGCAAGAAGACTAATACTAGAAAAACTGCCAGTCTGCTGCTTGTCCCGAGAATGCAAATTTTAAGGGTGACCTTATAATTGTGAAACGCACTGTATAATCGTTGTGTTATCGTTACGAATTGGATCAACGCAGTAATGACAATTATGCAATCGAAAAAATTCAAATACATCAGTTTTAAAGAAAAAGGTGCAGAGAGCCGCACTCAGTATGCATTGACGCACTACTGTATTTGACTTTTCTCTAAAGGCCTTATCCAATACACTTTCACGACAGAGTAGAAAATTACCGATTCTGAAATTTTTCAAGGTGTTATAGTTGAAGAAGGAATGGAAGTTGAATCGCAATCTATCCAACGGTGCGAGGAGGCTGAAAGAGCAGTGTTCGAGGAACAAAACGTTCGTGATTTGAATGAGTTGCGGGATCTCGTCGAAGGCTATAGGGCACAGAATGATTTCTTGAACAAGGAGATTGTGCGTAAGTAATTTTCTCTTGACTCCCATTGTGCTGCTCCTATTTTCAAACTATCAGTCCATTCAAGCAGGTCGAGGCTCTTGTACAAACAATAGTTTAGTTTTGCACAAAATGGTGCGTGCATTGGAAGAGCGAGAACGAGGGTGGCAAAAGCAGTTTGCTGAGGTTGAAGGATGTTACTACCAGATGAAAAGTCGATATCTGATGGTTCTCAACCACTTCAAGTCACCAGAGAAGCCGAGCATAAGTGAGTTGGTCTGAGTGGCGCACACCGTAATTATACTTACACATTCCTATTGAGCAGTATTTTTGAATTTTCGCCGTGCAGAAGCCATCTATGACAGAATCTCAGCAAATGAAATACCTGTCGGTTTGTAAATAAAATTTCCTTTGTTGATAAGTTTGGTTGCCTTCAGTGATGGAGCCGGGAATGCTTCAGCAACTGATGGCAGAAGTTTGTAGGACGGCACGCGACACTGATTCGCTTAAGAAAACGGATGCGCTTGGATTCTATCTGAAAGGTAGAACACAGCAGGAGGTAAGCCAATCACATAATGTATTGAGACATTAGGTAGATGCATGTGTTGCTGCAGTTTTTGTATCTTTTAAAATTTTATTATTTTGAACAGTATAATATCCAGTTTACGGGGACTCGGGCCAAGTCAAGGGAGGCGGGGTTTTGTTAAGATTAGGCCTTAGCAACTTATTTGTTTCGCGTTCTTCCATAATCGAAATTCTTCTATTCCTCGCAGAACTTGAAGGATTACGCGGTTAACGGCGTCATTCCCGATATTCTTGAAACATTTTCGAGCAGGCCTATCAGTAAGACAATCTCTTCATTGAGTACAAGTCCGTTATATTGAAGGCAGGTTTAACACAGCAAAGGTAGAAGCATCTACTTCAGATACTTTGGTGAAAATAAATTATTCCTAAGATCACGAATGCTACCTTCATTTGGCGCGAGAACGTCTAACGCGCTGCCCCTTAGACTCTGGGGCAGTTAGGGGGTAGGTAGGGAGGACCGCCTAACAATTCAAGGAGAAGCAAACTTTTTGCACAGGCATCAGTAGTGATGAAACAACACCTTGAACACTTTAGCGATCAAAAATTTTTGCGTGTTTTCCGCGTGAACCCGCGCCTCTTCTAAAAATTTCAGAAAATGCTCCCTTCTGCTGGACCAGTCTACACCAAAATAGATGGAACTCATTGGAACAGTTGAGACTTGGCGCATTTCAAATCATTGCCGATTGTTTCAGCAAGCGTTTCCCGAGTTCCAGATCTCGTTTTGTTTCAGCACGGAACATGATTGCCATAGATCAGTTTTTACCTTGAACAACTATCTCGCGATCACGGGTTTCAATTCATCTTGCTTTATCGTGAAACCAGTTTTGCTCCGCCCGCTCTCGCGCGCATGTCAACATAGGCTTCATTGAAACTGAGCATGTACAGAGTGACGTACTGCTTTCAATGGATTTGACTGATGGTATTAGGGAACTCAGATGAAGCAGTAATTTCTCATAGTTCTTCAATACCAATAAACATCCATCATTTTTCTAGGACTAACAAAGTCTAGCAGCCGAATGACCTTTGGATAACTAATACAATTACTTGGGCTGCTTATTATCAGCCCTCAGCGTAAACATCTACCATGCTTTGGATGTGGGATGGTTTAGCGGTCGAATAACTTCTTATGCCGGTGATGAGATAGAAATACCAATGCTTATCGTATTTCCACAGACACCGACCATTTCAAGCTCGGGCAGATTCAGCGGTCTAACGGAGCACGACAACATCGCGAAGATGTAGATGTTTTCTTATCGCTCTTCTCGATAAGACTTCAGTGACATTTCTCTTCCAACGCTCCTTATCACCCCATATCAGCCGTTATCATTTTCTGGTCCCCATCAAATATGTGTCCCCGTCCCCACCCCCTATATCATATCTGCAAAACACGCCTCACTGCTGCTGGGTCGCGCGCCATGCATTTCGTGACGTCCGCGTTCTAACTCCCTTATCAAATCTTATCAGTAGTTATCACTTTCTGTCCCCGCCAAATATGTTCCCGTCCCACCCCCTATATCATATCCTGAAATCAACTCCAGGTGACTGCTGGTACGCGCGCTACGAATTTCGTGACAAACACACACACAGACCTACACACACACGCACAGACATACTTAGCGAATTATATATGGTAGGATGTTCTTCTAGGAAGGGTAGCCCCTTGATGGGATTCGATCATCATGGGTAATTATTCATTACTGAGAAGTGAAAACGGTTGATGGTGTCAAATGAGCATAAGTGTTAAATAGCCACGGATCTTACACATGTACAGGATCATGTCACAGCGATTCTATAAATTATGTTAGATTTATGTACTTCTAGGGAGCTAGTAATGGAGATCTATTGAACTTGGCAGCGGAGTATGCCGACAAAGGCGCCCAGTGTCTGGAAGCGGCAAATCTGGTCAGTCCTTAAAAATTCTCAAATTCCAAGTCGTCAATATAGGGCACATTCTGAATCTTTCTGCCCTTCTGCTATCTTAAATGTGTTCTATTAAGGAACAAAGTAAGGAGAACATGTTATGGCTGCAATCCTGGGATGCTTTTATGGTGAATTGGGTTGGGCGACCTCTAGTGGAAAGTCAAGAGCTGAAGGTTCTCATTCGCACGGGTATCCCTGAAGCATATCGATCGCGGGTTTGGAAGGGGTAAGTTGCGCAGTTTTTTTTTGAACTTTGTATAGATTTTGTTGAATAGCGTATTTTAGCGATTTTTTGAGGGAAGTGAAGCCATCAAAATTACTGTTTGAAACGCTTCTCAGAGTGAAAATTCATTTGCAAAATCCACAACGCAAATCTTTCTTTTCAGGCTGATACAACTCACTATGAAGGAGAAAATAACGGAACTTGGAAATGGTTATTATAGCAGTATGCTTCGCAAAACACTTACCCAGCAAGAGAATGGGGTCTACGACACCTCCATTAAGCAGGTTAGATCAATGAGTATTGTACTGCGACGACACCATGTGGTAAGTGGCGTCGGAGGCCGCGATAACAATTTAACTGCCCTGATTTCTGATAACCATGTTAAGACCAATTATACGCTCTGTATTTTCAAAGAGAAGATTAAACTGATGAAGTTATGCCACTTAAATTCGAAAATAAGGATGGAAGGTGGACTGCAAGTGGGGTAAAAGGAAACTAAATCATGAAAAAACATAGGAAATGTGAACATTTCTGCTCTACGCTGCAGCAGGCACGGAGATGAGAGATAAAGTAAGTCGCGGAGAGGGGAGAAGTTCGACTAGAGAGAGCATAGCAGATCAACATTGCGACGCAGACAAGATATCGAACGGTGGGCGGACCATGTTAGTTTGGTGGAGTCTGTTAGAAGTCCTTGGCGCCTAGCGTCTTAGTGATGCGTTTCGATGTGCGAAAGTGGCGCGACCTTGCAGTGGCGCACCACACAACTGCTTCAATGATCCCACCCTTGCCTTTAGGTTTTTTTTCAGTATATTTTTCCTTCACTTTCGTTATCCAAAAACCTTTGGGCTTTCTGTTAACTTTATTCTCAACTTATACAGAGAGTTCTCGAAAATCGCTAAGTTGCAGAGCCGCGGACATACAGATGGCTCGACTCACCACTCGCACAGCATGCAGCTCGCCTTTTCACGCGTTCAGAGTCGCGTTTTATCCTGCGGTGTTATTACGATGAGTGCGTCGATGTTTTATCTATGGCGGTTGGCGAATCAAGTCCTCTCAGTTAAGTGGTAATTCAAAGAAAATTATCGCGGCGAAGTACTGAAAGCATGTATCTCCATCTTCTGCAGCTGCGCAAGCGTTTCCGATTCCTGAATGTATTATGTCTCAAGATGAGCTGAGCTGCGTTGTGATAATACCATTTCACATGTAACGATTCCGTCATTTTGAATTGATGCTGAGAAAACACCTACTCCATCTTGTCTTAGGTTACGGCTCTCTACTAGAAACTGTGCATGACCCGGTTTGTTGTTATGCTATGGTCACGTTCCTAGTCAAGAGTACGAGAAACGAAAAGTAGACAAGATGACTATGAGTGGTGGACCGAAGTAGATAATGAGAGACCTAATGCTGCTGAACTTCCATCTCTTCAGCTCGACCGGGCACTTTTGTTACTTCAGCACCAGACTTAGCACAAGGGGTGGGCGAGAGAGCGCAATGCGTGAAGGGGTCGTGGACACCAACATGATGCGTATGAAACAAAACAAACAGCAGAAACGGTCAAGTCGTTACTTGCCAGACCATAACGCCTTTGTTGGGAGCTGTAGAGCAGGGGAAACGGGACATCTGCGATTGTTTAGAGCAACTCATCTCACAAGGAATGGTCATTTGGTCGGTCCGGCCGTTTGTAATGAGGTGTAGTCCGCTGCACGCGTCTTGCGACGCTGAGCTCAAATCCGTTTTCGGTTTTTGCCGAACGATTCTCTGAACGAAGTTATGAGGGATTCTTCTCACTGTGGCTATCTCACTGTGGTGCCCTCTACATCCCCCTATCCCACTTGGCTCGCGTAAAAACAGAACGATAACAAAATAACGCAGTATAGCGCTTTCTGGGCTCGTATGAGCAACCTTGAAAGAACCGCGAAATGCTCCGCGATTCTTCTTATGTGTGATAAGTGGGATGGGGGGGGGGTGTAGAGGTCGCCACAGTGAGATAGCCGCAGTGAGAAGAATCCCTCATAACTTCGTTCAGAGAATCGTTCGGCAAAAACCGAAAACGGATTTGAGCTCAGCGTCGCAAGACGCGTGCATCGGACTACACCTCATTACAAACGGCCGGACCGACCAATTGACCATTCCTTGTTAGCAATAATCCAAAATATCACCCACCTTCACTCATCCTGGGTTGTGCCTCAAACTCTGGGATTCCGCGAATCTACAAGCAGCGATATAAAACGAAAGTGCAGCTTGGCTGTCTACACTTTTATCTTACCTAAGTGCTCTACGTGTAAGCCAATAAGGGTTCTGATTGGTTTTTTGCCAGTTTCACGATGGCATTGATTGCATTGAGATGTCTAAAAAGTTTCGAGGAGCCATGCTTCCCACCTAAGATTCGCTCCATATATTTGAGCTGCTCTCGCTTTATCTGATTTAGCTCAGAAGAAGATTGGAAGCTTCTCAGATTCTCCAGTTTTGGCCCCTCCCAAGAAATCGAAAAACCAATACTTTAATTTCTTCGAATAAGATCCTTGTCTATGTGCATATCGTCGGCATAATGATTCATTTTGCTAACCAAATTTAATTTTCATACCTCTTTCAGATTGACCTGGATCTTGTGCGGACTCTTTCGGCGAATAGCATGTTTTCCGATCCGGATTCAGAGAAGGTGAAACAGTTGCGTAGGGTGTTATACGCATACAGAAACCACGACACAGTCATAGGATATTGTCAGGTTGGTGCATTCCGTCCCATGCAAGTAATTGTCTGGAGAACTTATTATTTGGACTGTATTTGTTTCAGGGTTTGAATCGGATAGCTGCAGTAGCGTTATTGTACCTTGATGAGGAGGATGCGTTCTGGTTCTTGATAACGTTCACAGAGCTCCAGCCTCCCAATTATTATGCAAGTAATCTTATCGGTGCCGTGGCTGATCAGAAGGTTGGAAATTTTCGCAAACACAAATCTTGTAAACGCTTGCTGTAGACTGCCGGTTGTGACTACCAGTTAGACTTGGTCATCAATCGGCGGCAGGAAAGCCAATGCATAGGGGAATGTAAACATCGAAATTATAGTAAAAGGAATTCTTCTTCTCCCTAGCGTTAGTCCCGCGCAGTCGCAGGGTCCACTGAGTAAAAGGAATTACTGGCAGTTCACTGAAGTTACTATATTACCGTGAAATTTGAGTTGCTGAACTGGTTGCATATTACAGTGACTTCATAGTATCTTATTCTTTTGACCTCCTGGCAAATTATTTTGGTTTATTCTCTTTTAACTTCGATTTCAAGGTGTTACGCGATTTGGTGACGGAGAAGTTGCCTCGTTTTGCTGCCCATTTACGACAGTTTGAAGTGGACTTATCGTTGTTCGCGCTGAGCTGGTTCCTGACATGTTTCGTTGATGTGATGCCTCATCAGATCTACCTACCAATTTTTGACGTTTTCCTTTATGAAGGAAATAAGGTAATTTTCTTCCCGAACTTGTTTGGAGTGATTATGTTCTTGGAACTCTCTAGCACTTCTGATATTTTTTCTTTTTCAAGTTCATTAAGTCTTATATTTTTTGTCTTGATTTTACAGTAATGTGCAGCGGAGGGTTACAAGAAAATCATCCTCTTTTTCTATCCAAAAAATAGTCATCTACCTGTTCGCTGAATTCGAACCGAAGGCCCCCACTTAAAAACCGTAGAGTAGTTTACGATCTATCAAAAAATTCATAATTGCCCTCCGCCCCGACAACAGAACTTACCACGGGTACATGGTGCACCCGTGGTAAGCTCTTCTAATGTCGTCTACCTCTAGGAAGCCATGCATCAGTGAACCGATTGAACAATTGGGTAGCTGCCTCAGGCCTTATGGGTGGCCGTCTTGAACTCGACGGCGATGGTGGATGTCTTCCTATTTTAAAGATGATGATGGTAGTCAGCAAGGGCATCTTGTTAATGGGTGGTGGCGTTATTTGCGACAAAAGTTTTGTTGAAGTGTGCCTTGGACAAAGTGGTTTTTGCCCACCAAGTACAAAGTTGATTGTGGCAATCCTGATGATTTTGCGTTCTTCCTTTAGGGGACTTGCTAGATTGTTTGTCCACTTCGGCGGGCGTCCTAGCTTGACCCGTTGCCCAGGGTAACCTGGCACTGATCGGATACTTGAGAAATCTATTGATCATAATTGTACAAAAATTGTGTGGTCGTTCTGAGCGAAGTTCTGCCTCTTCCATTCTTTGAAGGGGACATGGACATTTTTGCCTAGGCCTATGGGCGGAGGAGGTCTAGGATGGGTGACCAGGTGCAGAAAGTTGGATAAGATGTGGGAAGGAAGTATGAGATGAAGTACTCAACCAATGTATCAAAAGTACTCTCCAAATGAGTTGTGTCATCATATCACATTCTTGTGAGAGTCTGGGGAGGAGCTACCTAATGCTGAGGATAAGATAACAAAAAGTGCCCTACCCGCAAACTCTTATTTTCACTCATACCTATTTTTGAAATCCATTGAAGGAAGGATTTTTATTATTTTATGTTTAAAAATGAAAGGTCGCATTAATGCACTCAGGTGATTTCTAACCTTATTCTACACCCAAATTCCGTTCATATTTCAGTCTTTGTTTCGGTTTGCCCTGGCAATATTGAAGATGTGTGAGTCAGCTGTGCTGCAAAG
>MU872104.1:8458-19389 GCA_036418205.1 Ostertagia ostertagi | reverse complement strand
CAGGGAAGGCAATTAGGAGATATGAAGGGCTCAGCATTGACTAACTGGTCAAAGAAAGTGACCAGAGTAATCAAATATGTTTTCGATAATATATTGTGGACTACTTATCTCTGTAGACAAATGTGATCGCGAAATACCAATGAATAGACTCTGGGATACCTCAAGTGATGAGGTGACCCTTTCTCGCTTTGAAATTTTCGAAAGGAACTTCGGAATGTCATCAAATTGGCGGAAGAGTACTGTAGCTTCAGAGGAACAATGGCAGATCAGATCCATTGGGATCGCCCTTCTCTTTTTCAGATTAAGCCGATTCTGGTGAATACTTTACTTTAGCCGTCCAACAGACAGACAACCTCATCCAGTTAAGCACAAGTTACAAATCCAACATTATAACAGCTAACTTATCGGCTTTGTAAAGTATCGCATGAATGTTTCACTAGAATGCTGGGTTGTGAACTAAACTTTCGGCCCAGGCGGGACTAGAGCCCGCACCTCTCCTTTTTCAACGCTATAGCAGAATTATCGGCTTTTCTGATACCGTCCGAGTCTGAAAGAAATGAAAACAAATGGTACATGCTTTCTCAAATATATCCACAGTACTCAGACCTGCCTGGTCTAACGCACGCTTATTTTAGCGGAAGCGCTATCTTCTTCATCTCTTGACAGAATAAGAACATAGGTATGGAGAGTTGATGCATAACAGTATAATTAGAGATCAATTTCCAAGCGAAGGAGATATTTTAGTAGTTAACAACCTTGAAAGGAACATTTCTGTTGGGATGTGCTTTGGATGAGGCCAAAGTTTGAAAGCCGTGGCTTCTGTACCACAGATTGTACAGCGAAAAGCTCCGATATGGTAATTTCATAAGTATGGCCCTGTAAGGGCTCCCACAGAGCTATGCGCTGAAGCAAGAGTGGGGTTCAGACTGAAACCTTGAACTCACTCAATATTGCATTTGACCGAGGAATGAAAAAGCGATACGGCGGCTGAGTGGTCCTTGCTCAGAGTACATTTCTATTGATTTTGCATTATATTTGTAATAATGGAACGATTTCTAAGACTTTTCTGAAAGTCCAAAAGTTCACCGGAACAACCTTCAGGAGGATTTTCCACTTCACACAACTTTTGAAAGTATACCTCAATACTCCATCTTGTTTTCAATTTACCATTTAGAGAGGTTGCTAAGGCAACTGAAAGAGGCCCGCAGAACCCGAAAAAAATTTTCATTGCTCGTTGCTCCGGATCTTAATGAGCCACCGGAAGCTGTTGTCGCCCCAGAATATGTAGCTGTTGCACTATGAACAACCTTTGCACTGCGAGCAAATCTAGGAACTGAATAGAGTTATGGGTTATTTGATTAAGATTTGGCAGAGTTATCGTTTAGATCAAGTAGCTATTCAACGATTAAACAAATATTGGACTTCTCAAGATACCGAAATTTAAATAGCTTCAAATTTTGCAGGCTCTATGTGATCACCTCCACAGTCGCTGTCGTGCAGCCCTTTGGCTACCTTCAGGCAGGGAGTCTTTCAAAAATTTTGGTACAATCTTCCGGTATTTGTGGCTATAGCATACATTATACGAAGTTATACGACTGTCAAATCTGAATTCCACTCACTTATTCGCGCGCCCTGGGTTTGTTGGTTTCCGCTGATGGATGAGCCCCGCCCATGGAGGGCACCGTGGCCCCACCCCCTGCGGTCGGGCATCTCTCGGCAAAGGTCATTGTGCCATTTGAATCGGCTCCGCTAGTGACGACGATGCCCTCCCAGCCAACCACCAAGCACATACCGCAGAAGCTGCGCGGACGGAACGAGCGTGAGAGGAAACGTGTCGATCAGGTCAGTGAGAGCATTTCAAAGCTTACCTTGTCCTTCTTTCTGCTATCATTTTCCTAACTCTTTCAATTTAGGTGAATCAAGGCTTCAACCAGCTCCGATCGCGAGTTCCCAAGCCACACGGCTGCAAGCAGAAGCTCTCCAAAGTGGAGACACTTCGAGAAGCCGCCCGCTACATTGAGCAGTTACGGACGCTCTTGCAAGAGGGCAGCTACCACCCGGTTCAAGCTCCTCAACGACTATTCGCTCATCAACAACAGCAGCAGTACTACCACTCTCCCGACGTTTCTCCTTACTATTCACAACCTATGTCGAAGGCCACCGACTTCTCACCTGCTTCTTCCTACTACAGCGATTCTTCCTTCGAAGAGCAGAAGTACGGTAACTTCATGCAGTGAGCACTGCTACAGATAGTTTATTTATTATTGATTTTCTATTATCGATTATCTGTGCTTTGTTTACCGTTCTCGCTACTGACAGTCACGCTTCATCGGGTTCCCAGATCTGCATATGTTCTCCGGCTATTTCAAAGCCTCCCATATCAATCTCACTTTATTTCATTGACATTACGTGTATTTATGTACTACATCGATAAATATTTATAAAAAAGGTCCTGCGTGGAAATTTCGTGAGTCATTTGGGAAGCCACGTCGTTGATCGACGTTGAGGTTCCGTGGATGGGAGGATTGTGGCTTCCGAGCCACCCAATTACGCACTCGTTTTTGCATGGTCGTTGGAACGGCGTGTGCCCTTTGCACGCCTTGTTCAACGAGAAGAAAAAACTCGCGTGAACCGCGCGTCCATTTACAAGAAATTCGCTGCCATACTGCCTTTGAAGGCCAAAGAATGTGGTTTTGTTTATTTTTCTTCAATAAATAGAAGGGCTTTGACAAACGGTGAAACTAAGACGAGAACGTGTATACAAGAAGCGCTGGTACTTATCATTTAACTTCTTTTCGGTCGGTTATACGAATAAGTCCCGTACATGTCAGAACGTATTGGGGACGGCGTGGTGCGGATGTGCGTCACAGAGGAGATCCGTTTTCTTGATTTACTCGGATTCTTCATGACTCAACATCCTTTTATAGTTTATCAGATTCTTAAAACAATTTGACCATTCAGGTGAATCAGGTGAATCAGGTGACTATTCAGGTGGGAATGACTGGTAATGGAAATTATAAAAAATGTTGAGATAGACAAATAGTAGCGGTCGTTAATGTGTTAACCCTGTAGGTAAAACCTGTAACCTGCTATCGTACAAGTGAAATTATTCCTAAATAAGAGTGGACCATTAACTGGTGCGATATCTATGGAGTAGACGTTGCTAGTCATTGCGTCGGGCAGTTTGCTCTGAAACCAGTGCCGATCTACAGACTCTAAATCCCCTTTCGCAGTTCTGTGTGCAGTCCTCTTCGCTGTAGAAACTATTGTTGCCGAGGAGGCAAACTGAAAGCTTGATGATCTGCTAAGAAAGTTTTATTTACCAGATTCCTCCTGGATTGATGTTCCACCAAAATTGTGAAATGGCCCGTGGTGACAAAAATTGGCTGAATTCGCTAATTAATATTGAGGCATGACCTACGAATTTTCTCCAACTCGTAAAGTGGATCTAATAGAGCTAGCGCAGCTCCCCAAACAGATGTAATCAGCTGTCGCCTTCCTTGTGGTCAATGAAACAGGATACTACTAAATTTATACGCTCAGGGTTAAGCATGCAGTTTTGAAAAAGGTAGCCCTACCCTCATGCTCAGTTTGCCTGCCTGTTTGACGGGGGTTTTTTGTCCTCAGCAAGGTATCAAACAGGCACGAACAAGGATTTTGACCGAAGGGGAAGTCCTTGGCCATTGATCATTACTTCACCAAACATCGTCTGAGGTGCGCGGCATGCCGCAGCATCTTTTGTACACAATTCAACCGCTTTGGCCTCCTAGACAGGCCCACGTGTAAATTGAACCTATATGGGATGGTATGGAAGCTTATTAATGCTAGACACGGCTAGAACGAACACGAAATGTCGTATAAGTTCGTAGAATTTGTCCGCTTCACCTGCTTTAACACTTTGACGACAGCGCGGGACACATACGTCCCGCACTCCCACACGGAAGAGACTTGTTTTTCCTAAATTGTGCCTCCATTTTCATGCTTCAAGACTGGCCCTTCCTACTGTTGGATACGAAAAATAGTTCTCTCGTTACCACTAATGAAATTATTGGTAATGTAGTAACTGTTAATGCAAATTTGTAAAGTAAGGTGGGTAGGTTCGCGCACAAGGGCGTGTCGTCAACGTGTTAAACACTACCACTCGCATATTTTCCACCCCACCATTTCTATTAACTTGCATTGTTATTTCGTTTGACAATCCATTCATGTATTTTATGCGTGTGTAGTTCCGTAGTTCTGGAAGCCGTTCCACGAAAAGTATGCTGGATGGGGCAATATGGCAGCATTTAGCTGAAAGCCTTGTTTTCACGAAGTTCGATGTAGAGTTTTGAACTCGAATCGCGTTCTTAGTAAACTTGTTCAGTGGATGAAGTACGTAAGCACTCCAGAAAACCCTGGGACCACTAGAAATTTCCCTCTACACTTTTTTCCCGGTTTCTTGTCCTTCCTGCAGGGATTTCTCTAGCTCAAGTCTTTGTAGAAATTGAAGTTCTCTTTTTTTGGGTACATAAGTTGTTATGATACACTGGAAACTGTTTTGGTTGCTGGAGCTTGGTGGGCTCACTCCTGGAAATTCTCAGTAAAGAACTCAGCAAGTGAAGTGGGAATGAAGACCTTGGCCAGTTTCTGAGCTCCGCTCAAATAAATAGAGAGCATCGAAATTTCAAGGAAACGTCGCTGAAAATTGCTGAAAATGAGGGCAAGAAAGGACATTCCTATGCATGTCGGCACGAAAGCGAGTGGAATCGTTGGGCAGATGCACATGCGACGAGGAGCTTGACCTGGCCGTGGGTAATCCGAGATCACCTTACACGAAAAAGCATCATCCCTAATCCCACTCACAGGCTACTCATTTACATAAGTCATCACAGTTCATGAGACGTATTTGTGATGCTCGAGTGCTCACTACAGCCTGAGATGGCATGTCAGGGATGAAGCATCCGGGAACGTCATCAGCCATGTACCCGTCTTGATCGCCGGGACAGCCAGCGCAACCTGTCACTGTCGTCGCGATGGCGCAACCGGTGATTGCGTCACATTTATCGCCCTACCGTAAGCCATTTAATCATATCATGTAGTTTGTCTGACCTGTAGTGGCATGGTGTCAACGGATTAGCTGGATCACACATGGGCTTGTGAGGAGAATACGTGAAGGTGGGCTCTTCTAGGTGAATTCAGGCCGCTCTCTCCCAAGAAGAACTCCAGGATCTCTTCACCTGTCGCGAAAAATGGAGCCATTTAACCGGTTCAATCTAACACAAGCTTGTGATAATTCAAAGTTGTATATATTTTTACAAGAGAACTCCCTCACGTGCTGTTGAAAGAAAAAAACAAAAAAAATAAACAGTAAAATAAACAACCCGTGAAACTTAAGAGTTCAAGCCAACAACAGCGCCAAACGGGCATGCTCTACAAAACGAAATTGTTGTAAGGGATGTTCTCTGAAGAATTAACAAAAATCCCACCAAAGTTCATATCGAAACCGAAAAAATTGACGTGTAGAGGGAACAGTGAGTTAAAAAACTTGGAGGAAAGGGAGCTTTCTTCAACGAAACACCAATTTATACAGCTTCCGATGAATTCATTGATTCCCAATTATAAGAAAATATCATGCATCTAATTTTTTCTTATTGATTGTGAAATAATTAAAGGGAGCGCTAAGGTAGCTCCCGAGGCTTATTCAACTCATTTTAGTGTTGTCGGTTGGTTTCTGGAACCGCACCGGAAATCGAAAACTTTTGTTCAGTTTTCTATGCTTCGTTGACCCTTTCGATTCCACTAAATATCGGAGCCTTATGAATTTTGTAGGAATTATGAGATCACTATTTGGAATAAACCCCCTCCCCCCACAAATGATAATCTGGTCGAGAATATCAAGTGTTATTTTTTCCTGGAGCGTTTTCATGGTCCGAAATGGCGCTGTGGTTTTACCTGCCAGGGGATCCCTTCACGGGCGCCCTGAAGATTTAGCAAAGAACCCCGATGTAGTATTGACGGTTTCCCGACTAATCCGTGGAGGTAATTCCCGACCGATTTCAATTGTCATTGACGTCAACAAGAGCTATCGTCCTGAATCCTAATCCGTGTTAGTGGGTCTAGCGAACGGATTTTTTCTTCTCGTCGAATGTCAAATAAGATGATTTAGACGAGCCACTTACGGTCGGCACCACAGGTGCACCACCGGAAGTGGGTGACCTCGTTTCGAGATGTCATGCCAAGATTTCTCGTCAAATTCCTTCGTCCCCATGCTTCATCCCTTGTCGGAGGTATCGCTGCCTTCACAGGGTAGCGGCAGTCGGGCGATCAGAGGCAAACGCGCTAATCACTGCACTTAATTGGATGCTTGAAAAAGACGGACCGCTGTAAGAGGCTTCATCTGGCGTCCGTCATCCTGTATTACCTTATATCGAGAGCATAATCGACTGTAATTGACCCACTGGCACCACTCGAGACACGCTTTGAAGCCTTCCGGGGGGTTCTGGCCGTTCCCATGCTCACCATTCATCATCTTCACCCGATAAGCTGTTGCCCGAGCGCAGATTTCGTCGGTCGAGACCGTTCCAGGTGCGACGCGTATCTCATTTGTCTCGAACAATACGGGGCTATTCACGACTAAGACAAACTAATTGCCGCCTAATTTCACCGAGCTCAGCACGCAATGGCGCAGTTGATTGCGCTAACGCCTGAATACGTGCGTTACGGCGGCATTGCGCAATGCGGCAATCAAAGTGATCGTAAAAAAACTACAGCACTACATTGATGCTACTGATAGTATCGATGAGATTGCCATCAGACCAGGTGACAGGCTCGTGCAGGACAGCACAGCGCCCGGCTCCAGGGCTTCGCACGGCTACGGTATCGCTGGTGATTGGCCGCGTAATCGTGGTGCTGGTCGTAAACTCCGTGGCGATCAGTGCAATTATGCGTCCATTAAGATATTTTATCGCTGCATTCGCGTTGTATTAACAGCTATGAATATAACGTAAACAAGCGTTGGCGAATTTCATCAAGCATTCACTGCTGGCAGCGAATCGGCCCGCTCGGGCATCTCGACACTGATTAGCCTTGCAATGGGACCAGGAGAAACTGTTACTGAGGGGTATAAACGGGTGATTACTTGCTTCGTGAGGTCGTACAACCATATTGGCCTTTGGAAATGTGGCATGCTGGATGAGACGATGTCCAAGGTCTCGTAATCTCGCTATGTCTCTGGAAAGGCTACTAATGCTTCATTGAACTTCGAGAACTCCCGTTTTTGAGAAATAGATATTTCATCAATTTTTATGGCCCTCCATAAAACCAGTTAGTTACCAACTGTTCAAAACTTGGATAGATGACTTCTTTTGGAGGGTAATAAAGCACCTATTCAGAAGAAAAAGGGCGAAAACTAGATAAGAAGAAAACGAATCGCAGAAGATTGGTGCGGTCCTACCCAGAACAAAAGTTCGATTTAGCAGTCCGATGTAGAGCCCAGGTGGTCTGCTGCAGGGCAGAAATACAGGAAAACTCTCAAGGAGAACACATATAAAAGGGCCCATCTTTACAATCCGTAGGAAATCCTGATATCGTTTGGGAGGGGGCACTCCATTATTCCCCAAGAAGCTGAGATAAAAGATGAGAGCGCTCATGACACGTAATAGACTCATTTAATGCATACTTCTGATAAGTATCGGTGTAATGTGGGAGAAACCCAGAGATGCTTACACATTTCCGCCTGCCATGGTCCAGGGAACGTTCCTGGACCAGGAGAATGGACACCTCTGCCTAGGCCTAAGGGTGGAGGAACTCCAGGTGGATGACCTGTGGATAGGATGTAGGCAGGTTGTGTGGAATGTAAGACATCCACCGGTCCTTATCAAAAGTACGCTTGAAATGGGGTCGGCTACTTACTTATTCTATCCATAGTCTTGGATAGCGGGGAGAGAGAGTGCCTCTCTATTACATTCTGGATAGATAGCGAAGATGCTCCCCCCCCGAACTGCCTGAGTTTCACTCAAATTCTGATCATGAGGAATGACATCGATTGCGCCTAACAAGTAGACTAAGGTTGCGGACTATCGACATATTGAATATCATTTCCTCAGTTTTTCTATCATGTGATTCCAGCAACAAGAACAAGAATTTTAAGGCAATTAATTTGTGCTATTTAATTTTTGTGGAGCATGCAATACAATAATAGCAAAATGAGCAACATTTTTTATCATATATCTGTTGGTTAGATACGAAATATAAATTTATTCGCTCAGCTCAACGGAGTCCTTCAACAACAAGATTCAATTTAAAGGGAAACAAGAAGATCAACCTGAAATTAAAGAAAAAAATTTTGACTGTAAAGGCCGCAAGTACTGTTGAGGATCAGAATATTCTATAATGGATATGTTTGACGGCAATATTAGGCGTATGATGCTTGCACTACCCTCACGCCTAATTGCTCAGACGAGCGAGTTTTTTTAAGCATAATTTGGCCACGACCCTTGTAAAAACAAAACTCCGGATTCGCGATTAACATTGAAATGGGGCATATCGCGAAAAGGGATGGCATCCTATCAAGTCTGGAGGGGTAAGAAAGCCTCGGGAAGAATTGAACATCAACCCTCATTCCCTTTATTTATTTTTTTTTATTGTTTTTCGCCCCAAAAAAAGTTCCCGATTTCAACAGGAAGGTGAGGTTTAACGCGGCTTTGGAGGTATTGCCATCACAGCTTCCCGTATCTTGCGATATCGCCCTCAGAAACTTTTTACAATGGTGCAGCGCTTAACCAATCCTGTCCATCACTTTCGAACTCACTGAATTTGTATAGGCTTGATACTTATGACATGAATAATTGAACATTATTTGAACGAGTAGGGCGGAAGTGGTGTAGTGACAAGTGGCGCGCTTACCACGCGAGCGGTCCGGGGATCAAATCCTGGGTCGTGAGTCGCCCGGGCCAACCAAGCCTTCCATCCCTCCGGGGTCGGTTAATTGGTACCAGACTTGTCTGGGAGGATAAAAACACTGACTTGTACATCGGCTGGCCCCCGCAAGTCATTGTATAGGCCACATCGCATTCAAACGCCACTACGAATGTACAAATGGAAGTAGAATGCGTGCCGCATCCCAAAAGGGATTGATCAACGGCAAATGCTTTATCCTTTTTTTTTTAACCGTTTCTTAGATAACACTTTGCAATGTTGAACTCAGACCCTTGCGCTTACAGTGGATTTCTGCTTCGTGTTGCTTTAAACACTACAAAACACTACAATATTATAAAACAACATAATTTACATGTAAATTGATATTTCCGTGTCGAACAGCTTCCTTACGGTGAGATTCTCAATAGCCTAGGGTTTTGATATTTCCACGGTTGTCAGAGGCGTCAGTTCCACCAACGGGACCGCTTTGAGCTTCCCGCGGAACATTGATTGGAACGTAATCATTGGTATTCTTCAGGTTTAAAAATGAAATTGAAGTTGACGGGCCCAACTACTGGCTTATTTCAGACACTCATTTGAATGCCTGTGAGTTTGGACAGAATTCAGAAGCAAAAAAAAATCAAGAAGATATAGCAAATAAAAAAAGTAAAAGAAAATATAGCTAAATACGCTTTTCAAGGATTCTTCGCAGTTGATTTTCGGAAGTCTTTCTTGAGGTCATTTAGAAAAATTTCTGAAATAACCAGTCTGTGCCCTTGTTTGTGCTACACTCGATTACTGAGTCCTGATGAGCCATGTTACGCCATGTCTACACTTAGAAACAACCTCGACATCAAACTCTTTTTTATGGTTTGCCTCTGTGCTGCCCAGGGGTCTCATCAGGACTCAATGATGAGTTACGCAAACAGGCAGCAAAGGTTATTTCAGAAATTTGCTAAATGACCTCAGAAGACTCCGAAAATCAACTGCAGAAGAATCCTTGAAACGCTTTTGCTATATTTTGGCACGTACATAGCACCCCCATCAGGTATAACATTTTTATTGTAGTTTGGTGGTATCTTCTTCTTGATCCTCATCAAGTGGTCAGGTTAGCATAACTGAAAGAGTGTAGATCAATGTATTTTAGGTTCGTCAAGGGTGCACCGGAGCGTAGTAATAAGTTGTTTAAGGGGATTCTTTATGGCAGTTTACTCTTTGAATTTTTGGGTATTTCAGATTTTCTTAAATAAATTCTTGGCACTTATCTACAAATCTGTGAGATTAGTCGCGTCTCAGTGCTCATATTACAATTCTGGTGTCCCTTACCGAACGTACAAAGCTTCCGAAAGACTCCTTGAATCCTTCTCACTGTTCCGTGTTTGGTGTACGGTAGTGAAAGAGTGCGAATAAAATCTGCACGCATCACTGGCCACCTGAACAATACGTGGAATGCAACTCGATAATTGCAAGCGATCGTGTTGATTGGAGCGCGAAAACCCAATCAATCAAAAGAACTGAGGTCAATGCACACGAAGAATTGTTTGACCCGGATCAATTCCATGTTTAACCCACTTGGGCATATTCCAAGGGGAATTCGTCGTTCTGGGTAGTTACGGACTGACACTTAAGATTTGTCAATTGGCTCATCGTGAAGGTGATTAAATCATCAATGTATTGCCACCATCTGCTGTTACATAACTAATGCGACAGAATGTTGACTGTTTGGCCATTTTCGGTCATTCCGGGGCTGCCGTGCACCGCAAACACCTCCGGATCATGTGATGGAGCCCAGCGTGTTTCATTGAGCGCAGACGTTTCCAGACCTTTTCATTCCTTTCCTCTGCATAATATTTAGGAAATATGAAGATTCGCAGCCCAAAAACCGAATCGCTGAATCCCAAACACCGATGAGAGCCTTGCGAGGATATGCCCCACGATTAGCAATTTGAGGTGATCGAATTGTGAACTTCTTTTCAGTTTTTCGTGTTTCTCAGTTTTGTACCTGTTTTCTAGTGGCCCTTACCTTGATAGTAAAT
>MU872102.1:6651-19398 GCA_036418205.1 Ostertagia ostertagi | reverse complement strand
GTGAGCAAGCGAAAAAAAAAACTTCCAGAGAAACTCCCGTACTTTTAGACCTTTCAGACCAATTCGAAGGAAAGTGGTTCGATTCGGCGGAGCTTTGAAGTCCTAACAGAAACTTCTGGCAAGAGAAAGGCTCTCTTTTTAAATAGTCTAGCATTTCCTATACAGTACTGATCTTGGTGATTTCAGTGGCTTACCGTAACTCAACCGATTATGAAGAAAGCCGTTTGAAGGTTTAAAACTCGCGTTTCATAAAATTTGATGTTGCCTCGATTCTTGTCTTCTGAGCGAGACAGAGCGCACGGACGTACCACCTCTCCATGTCAGTGACAGCCCATACACCGATGATAGGCATAAAAACATGTGAAAAGGCAAATAGTTACGGGGATCGTACTTTCGGCTAAGGATTCGGCAGGGTTGGGAGGGAAATTTTGAAATCTGCTCAATGCACGTTTGACCTGGCCTATGAGGGGCGTCCGCAACAAGGAGATTTCGGATTAATCGTTAAGCTAGTAGGGAGCGTCGCCCACCCATCAATTTATGAGAAGCCCTCCTAGAGGCCGAAACTGCTGAAGATCTACAGATTATTGATTTGGGAGATGAGACTGAATGCGAGCATGTAAAGATGGCCCTTCTTTCAGTTGCATTTTCCGCTTGTTTATGTTTATTCACTAACCGCCTCCAACTATCGAAACTTTTGGGAAGCATCTCCAACTACTACCTTGAATTTCACAACTTTAAAATCACGGTGAGACTCCAGTTCGTACTTTTGATAAGGACCGGTGGATGTCCTGCATTCCACACATCCTACCCACTTTTCTGCACAGGTCATCCACCCTGGAGCTCCTCCACCCTTAGCCCTTGCGGAGGTGTCCTTTCTCCTGGTCCAGGACCGTTCCCTTGGGTCATGGCAGGCGGAAATGTGAAACATTTCAGGGTTTCTTCCACATTACACCGATACTTATCAGAAGTCTACTTTAAATACGAATTTACGAAATTATTACGTATCATGAGCGTAATCATTATCTCATCTTTATCTCGAGGGAACAAAGGAGTGCCCCCCCCCCGGACTGGAGTTTCGCCGTAACCACATATCGGTCGCAGAGTACCGGGTGCATAAAATAAAGATAATAATAAAAAATAATAAAAATAAAGGTAACATGTATAATAATAAAAATAAAGTAACATGTATTCCTTTCCCTTAGCGGCTTTTGGAATGCCCTGAAAATTAAAACAAAAAAAAATAAAATTTTGAATTCTTTGGTTTGCTAGTTGCTGTAACGCCGCACTCGCGTTGCAAATGTCTCAGACGAATACTGGGTTATGAACAAAATTTTAGCCGCAATGCGGGTTCGAACTCCGCACCTATCGCTCGCCGGGCGCTACAAGTGATGTCAAGGCACGTGCATTGTGTATCCCAGAAAGCATTCTACTTCAGACGATCTTCATTGTGCTAATTTCAAGGCTTCTCTGAACCTCTCGAGCTCCAAACGAACCAACTTCGCACTCCTATAACTCATCCCTTGACATCAGCCCTGGTCCGCATGCGACGTCCAGTGGTCGCTGACGCGGTGATCGCGCCTATTGTGCGGTTTTTTGTCGCACAATACCTGTCCCTAACGTGTTTCCATATGTTTCGGGTGTTATCTTTCGCGTAGTCGAGCCGGTATCGCCCACGAAATCCCGTTTGGTCGTCGCAGTCCGACGCACGGCGACGGAGCTGCCCGTTCTGGCGCTCTACGATGCGCTTTTTCCGCCGGTGCTTCACGTCGCTGATAAGGTGACAAGAGGCCTTTACCAGGTAAGGGGTGAAGGGGGCTGCAGCCTGGAGCTCTTGGGCCCTCACCTGGAGCCCAGCACATTCACTGACGCTTCCGGAGGAGTAGGTCCGCCTGGTGTAGCCTTGTCGACGTTCAGAAAGTGCATTTGTTATTGATTATTTTCGCGGGTTCTTTTTTTCAGTTTTCGCCTAGAGTCACTTATTTATTGCTATCTATTCATCCTAATGTGTGCACGATATGCCCATTCGTATGCCATCTTCTCAAAAGACTTCCTTTCCTGGTCAGATGATAAAATTTGCCCTCACTGTCAGAATCAGGCCGACATGCGCGGATACAGCGAGGGTTACGATTACAACGCATAACGGACCCTACTTTTACGCCTTTTCTCATATTTTCTCGTTAGTAGCCATTCCTCCATTAATATTGGGTTGTCCCATAACTCTGTCCGAATTTCGACACTTTTTTTCTCTTCAAGTTTTCATCTTTCCTATAAACCAATTGATCAAAAATATAACCATTATCATAATCACTGATATGCATCCATTTCCTAGGGAACCTTTGGATGCTTCCCACCCAGAATGAGTGAAGCTAGGAGGCGGGTGGACCTTCCAAAACGTCCTGACTAACCGTATAGATGCATTCTTTGGCATACCAACATATTTCGCAGGGACACTCTTTCGAGCTGAAAAAAATTGAATTTGATAAAATATAGGACAGGACTTATGGGCAACCCAATAATTTCATCATCGGTGATGAGAGTATTGTTTTTTGGGTTCTAAGTGAGTTGAGGGGAGGGAGGGAGGCGACGGAGGAGGACCATGTAGGTGACGCGGCGTCTCAACCATAGTGGCACTGAGCCTGAACTCAAGAAGTATGCTCAAAAGCGCCGAAAAGTTGGATTGAAATCGCAAATCACACTATTAACAGCCTACTAACTCATTTCCTTTCTAGGCTCAGGCTTAGTGTGAGCGCGCTTGAGAGATGCCGCGCCGCCGCGATCTCAGCACCAATTTTTTTCTATGTAAACGGATAGTTTTAAAACATGAAAAACGCCAAAATGATTAGGCGAAATGAGCACTCACACTGTGCTCGCGTGCATCACCGTGTGGTGCACGCTTCCCGTTGTGCGTTGAACACTGTCTAGACGCTAGATGTTTCTTTTCGTGAGCGTATCGCAAAATCAGATCTGAGCAGACGAGTATCGAAGCCAATTGTGTGCATCTAGCCATTATCTACATTCACAGGCGCAGAAACATCGTCAGCAAATCGCTGTGATTTATTTTTTTCCTGCATACATCGCTTCTTCGTTATTTTTTTACTGCATACATCGCTTCTTCGTTAACTTCCTACAACAACTTTTTCTAGCTGACGTTTTCGCCAGAACTCATAAAAATGAAATTTTCAATTTTTTTTAGCTACAAATAGTTCTCTGAGAATCACGAGTAAAGCTCTCCTGCCTTGGGGTCTCGTTATAGGAAGTTGATATATTCTTGTTAGCTAAAAAAATTAGAAGTGGGGGGAAATTATTTTTCATTCATAAGTATTGACGAAGGGCTTCTCTTGACAATTGGACGAGGCTTATTGATTTATCCATTCCACCAATATCTAGTTCGCGTTTGTTGATGGCGTCCGGAGAGGAATGAAACGAAGAAAACAGCGAAGTGAGTTAGGACGATGCACGGAGTAGGTTTCAGGGCCACACTCTTGGGACTAGGATAAAAAAGACTGCAGGAATAGCTCTATCACCTGTATCACCTGTCGTCCCGTTGATCATCGAATTGCTCGAGCGGGCGCCAGCAACGTCTCCATTCGTCCCTGTCGCGTGCAAGAGTTGTCCAGTGGACCCTCCTCGCTCGAGGGACACGTGTCCTTCATTCCTTTCGTTCAGAGCTTTCGTGAAGAAGTCTGACCATCGGGCCGGCGGTCGTCCAGGTGTTCGTTTGACGTCCCGAGGGATCCAGTCGGTAACCGCTCTGGTCCAACGGTCATCGCAAAATCGCATGACGTGTCCGGCCCACCTTATCTTCGATTCCTTGGCGAAAACGGCAGCGTCCCTGATCAGGACAGTCGTATATGTATTAGAACACCCTGATGTCTCGAAGATATACAAGGATAAAGCATTTGCCGTTGATCAATCCCTTTTGGGATGCGGCACGCATTCTACTTCCATTTGTACATTCGTAGTGGCGTTTGAATGCGATGTGGCCTATACAATGACTTGCGGGGGCCAGCCGATGTACAAGTCAGTGTTTTTATCCTCCCAGACAAGTCTGGTACCAATTAACCGACCCCGGAGGGATGGAAGGCTTGGTTGGCCCGGGCGACTCACGACCCAGGATTTGATCCCCGGACGCGCGCGTGGTAGCGTGCCACTTGCCACTATACTACTGCTGCCCTTCTCTGTGTATAGAAGGGAAAATTGCTCTAAATGGGAGGAAGTAAGCATGTAGAAAAGATGAAGGCAGATGTTATCAATCGACAATTTTCCCAACTGTTTCTACCTTTTATTTCGGTGATAAAGGCTTTGAAGCCGTGCCAACAGGGAGCAAGTCTAGACAGCTTCTTTGGGGGAACCTGCATTTCTTTTTTGCGATGAAATTTTTTTGTGCTATGCGGTGCCACTGCAACGGCATCAGGCGTACCTGGTATACCTTCGAGAACTGGACCAACTTTTTGCCGGCGGCTTTGCCAGAGCTTACAGCAACAGAAACCAGAATCAAACCAACGGCGTAAAAAGCGACATCCGCCTTGAACGCGCTCTAAAATCCATACAACTACAGTTGATTGCCTGCTTGGTCCCATTTCCAGGACTTTCTTTTGTTCTCTCATAGGCATTCGCATCTTTCCTCACTCTGGCTTACCTTAAAACGATGAAACATCCAAGCGTTGATCAGTACTATTATTTTAGGAGGCATCACGAGTTTTCTCTATCCTTTTTTGAACGTGACACTTATTGTTAGACGCGATTCAGCCTGTACAATGGCTTTTCGGGGCTAGGGGGTAGCCAATGTACCCTTTGTAACCGGCAGCCAGGTGGAGTGTGTACTGTAGGCTTCACCACCTGAGTGAACACAGAACCTCCGCAAAATGTGATAGTCTTTTGGTAAAGAAATGATTAGCGATTCTATCAATTATGCCATATTTACTAGTTGAGAGATATACTTGGATACTGTTGACATTGTGCTGTAGGGTCTGTAATGCAGAATATACTAAACCCCGGGTAAAAAAGGGTATGTACAAGTGAGGTTTTCTCTCGTACGAGTGTACCACTACCGATGAAAGTATACAAAGGAGGTAGAGAGCTTGATTGGTGAAAGGAAAGATCGACTCGGAACCTGCGCCCGCCCTGAATAATGCAGCCATTGGCAGTAACTAAGCCTACTTTACTTTTAAACTGGCGTCTCTGTAAATTGATTTTATTTTTATTGATTTTTTATTTTATTTCTCTAAACCAACTTACTAACTTAAAGGAGGAATTTACGATCAGGATGAAGGTTGAAGAAAGGGGAACTGACTTAGTTGAGAGACTCGCGGACCTCCTGAGGGTGTGAACTGACGCGCAATTCGCATGGAAAAATTTCACCTCGGCGACCTATGCCTCAAAGCTGGCGGGTCCGGCGATCTCCGCCCACCGATCATCTGATCACTCGCCGTAGTTCAATACGTGGCGAGTGATTAGATAGCTGAGAGAGCGTAGTGTTGAAGAGGGCACAGCGATGAGAGTCGCATCAATGCTCGAATCAACGGGCAAGGAAGGGGTACCATTTCTCGGGTTCTGGGCCGTTTCTCATGGTTCTTCCTTCTTTCGTGTACCACTCACCATCCCTAGGTTAATTTGAAATGGGTTGCTTTTTCATCGTGAATTCGTCCGTTTTAAACCGGTATAATACATGTTTTTAGAGCGAAGTGAAAGTCTCCTGTGTATCACATCTTTTTGATACACCTACAATCATCGCTATTTTTAATCCAAGTCAATTCTCATGATTGTGGGCATAACGAGCTTTTTTTTTCGCTTTATCACTCAGAGTTTTCCAGTTGCTTGAACAAAACGAAGCTGTATTTGCAGTCCGTTACTACATACGTGCGAACCCTTATTGAACCAACATACATAAAAGGAGGAAGAATTAAAAATCCTTTTTATGCGAGCGCACGCGTCACTTCCCATTTTTAAACTCGTTTTGAAGACATTGATGACAGCCCGTTGCGCGCTCATCTCGGCAATCGCATCTTTTGTTTATTATTTTCGAAATAGACATTACTCTTTGAACAATTCTACCACTGTGCAAATTGGCGCGCAGTTTCCCGGATACGATGATACATCCAGACAGTTTTGAAATATTGAAAAATGCTTAATAATCCAACCAAAACGAGCCCTATCCGTGTGAGAATCTGACGCGCATGCGCGTCATACTGTCGTCAACGTGTTAAATGGCGCTTCTGTTTTTATTCTCTTATGGTTACACTAGTCTGGTGCCAGTCAACCCACGCGCGGTGATGGAAGGCTTGGTTGACGTGGATGCGTGCGGTCTAAGATTTGATATCCGGACCGTGTGCGTCGTCCACCGCGTTACATGCCACTTCGCTAGATTCAGCGCTTCTGAATGAACCTAAGAAAAACGATCGAAAATTATGAGCATTGGCAATCAATCAGAACCTATAGCAACACAACCGCAATAAAGAAAAACAAAAAGAGATGCAATCACGTTTTATTCATATTTATCTGCTTATTAGTTTATATTAATGTAGATTCTCTTTCAAGGACTCTATCGCCTATTATTAGAATTCAATTACTTAACACATTGACGACATTGAGACGCGTTACCGCGTCTCACCCTTATCATCCCTTTTTCTAGGGCATGCGCAGCTTTTTCCCGAATTGTTTGTCTCTCTTCTATGGATTAGAACATAACATTATTGTGAACGACATAGGTCATTGTTTGTTCAAATATGCTCCAGTTTAGAAGAAGTTTTCCAAGCTCACCGAAACCGGCGGCTTGGTTCATTAATAGTTTTCATGCTATTCTCATGAACACGTCAATAAAAAAGGGTAGTGAAAGTAAATGCAAATCTAAAGAGACAGAAAAATACATGTTTCACTTGGTATAACCACATCAAAAGAGCTTTTGGCATCCACTACAGATAAAATGACTAAAGTTTTTTAATGACTAAAGTTTCCTTTTTCATTACCATTACATGTTCTTTAATCGGAACTTCGTCACTATATACTCTATTACCTTCTACGCATTGACTGTTACTGAGATGTTTTTGTACCACTGGTGCTTTAAAAAGTTATCAATAAAAATTCACGGATCCGAGGTGCGGCGGTCGCACTCGCAAAATCGGCCCGGTCCCACACGGCCAAAAAAGCCAAAACGCGCGCGGTCGTCAATGTGTTAAAATTTATGCTGAAGGAGTTATTTTTTGGCAGAGGACTCCTTCAATTGACATGTTTGTCACTATGAGCAGGCCCAGTTCAATATTTCTGTCCTAACATCTCTTTTTGCCCTGTCATCAAGAATTTCATAGAGGTGATTTAAAAAATGAGGGTAAAAATGACGCAGTGGTTAAAAGGCTCGCGGCTACTGAAAGCGTTCAGGATCGGATTCTGGTCGTTTTTCAACATTTTGTATCTGTTAAGACTTCGGCTAATAGTAATGCAGTGTAGATGGCGAGATGAAGCGCTGGCAATAAACTGTCTATTGTAAATCTTTGTCATTAGCAGCATTGCGCTTTTCAATGTTGCAGTTTTTGTGGTAACCAAATGCATGGCTCTTTCTTAGCAGGTGTTGATAGTTTCAAACGGTCTATTTTTGCTTCTTACTTCATTCAAGTGCAAAAAGTGCCCATTTGGCAGCTTAGCAACTTAATCTTCTCTCCATATGGCTACGATTTGGTGTGAAATCCGGTTTCTGGTGTTGGGACTGAACGATCGTGGAGAGATTGTCCCCTCGATATGTCGAGCTATACGTCGCGCCTCCCATATTAACTTGCCATGTGAAGTAAAAAGGAAATAATTCTCGATTCATCTGGCCAGGTTTTTGACGGAGAAAAGGGCCAAACTTCATCTCAAATAATGGTATGTTTTTCCGGGTTTGGTTATTTTTTTCGTTTTGCGTACCATATTATTATTATTATTATTATTATTATTATTATTATTATTATTATTATCATTATTATCATTATTATTTTGTCATTAATATCACTAATGAGCGTAACAGTTGTTAGGAAAAGTTCTACACCTTTCCGCAATAATTATTTTACTCATGGACGATATTACAGGAAAGTAACGGAAAGCCTATAAGTTGGTTGTTAATGGAGACTTGGAATGGGATGAGCCATGCGTTCCATTTCCATCCAGACTTAGAATGTTGCTAAGACCGTCCGGCCCAGAAAAAATTAAGGGTTATTTTGAGATCCGAAATTAAAGGCTGGATGAAGTACTCAAATGGATGGTTAGGGTCAGTATCAGTTCATGCTGTTGTGAAACTTTCGTTCTTCCCTCGAAAGACGAGGTCGAGTATTATATCTGCACGCTGAGAAATGAGAATTTATCCTCTAACTATTGTCACAACTTTTCTTGTCAGCAGTTCCAAGTGTTATTTATTTATATATTTATTCACTCATCTATTTACTTATTTACTTAGCTAATACACCAGGAAGATGCGCACATAATGTTATGCCTCATCTTCTGCTCATTTCTGCTCCTTTGATGACTCTCTGGTGGCGCAATGACTAATGTCGCATTTCTCGTATCACGTCAAATAGGATAAGCTCCCTTGTATTATTTCTATTTACACATTTGGGTAGTTTTAGGAGATGCTGGGCAGTTTTAAGAGGTATACAGGATGGTTGCGGTAGAGCTGCCAATGCAGTACATCGAACATGGTATTGATAAATTGTCGTTCAAGATGGCCATCATGCCTCATTGGCTCAGGGGCAGAGCGTCTGTCTAGTAAACAGAAGGTCGCTGGTTCGATTCCAGCATGAGGCATCCGTTTGCATTTTGTCTTGGCACTGCTTTCACCCTTTCTGCTTGACAATCTTAGGTCATGTGCCCCAATTCGGTTATTAACAAGTTGACGACAACGCGAGTTTTGGCTTTTTTGGCCACGTGGGACCGGGCGATTTTGCGGGCGCGCCGCCTCAGGTCGTTCAAGCAGATTTTGAGTGATAAATACATAAATAATGATCAATACAAAACCAGATCAGTAAATTGTAATGAGCACAACCTACCAGGGGTACAGTAGTGGAATTTCGATCGAAAGACATGGAATAACAATGAAAAAAATTTGTCAGAACTAGCTGCAATGGACCTCAAAAGCAATTTTACGTTGATTATTTCAATCAAAACACACATATTGTCATCCCTAAGGTTCCGTATCTACTTCTACTACTATTTAAATCTTCACATTCATAAAAAGAAAAAGTAAACGAAAAATTTATTAAATGAAGATTTCGTATGGTTCAGAAATCCTCCTCTAAATTAAAGCATACGTGACCATTCTATGGGCCACTATGTTTGTAGCTACGTCAAGGTCTCTTCCATGGAATAAATACAAGAAACTTCTAAAAGAATCAGGCGTGCGCGAAAAAAATGAGTGTAATGGGTGCGGGGGATATATATCCCGCACGGTCCGACATGGCCTGCAATGCGCGGGATATACAGTAGCGGTCAAAAGTCTTCGCCGAAATTGTTTTTCGACTGTAACTTTTTTTCCGCTGAATCAAATCAATTCAAATTTTAATATGTTTTAGAGATAGTCCTACTTCACTTAAACGGCATATTTGTTTCGGATTGAGAAAGAATTAAGAATGGAAAAAATCATTTCACTAGAAATTCTCGCGTATGAGCAAATTCCAAGTAGGTTTCAAATTACTCTAGCAAGCTTACAATTCAACAAAACAATCTTACGCATGATGAATAACACTGGGCAGGTCCAATACTTTGTTAATGATCTTCTGGGTTCGCTGAAATACTAACAAGGCCTAAGTAAGGAATCAGTCATTGAATGCACTGTCTACTAGGGCAGCTTCCTCCACTTCTCTTGAAATTTGACGAGTTTCTCGCCCATATTCCCGGCTCTTATTTCCACAAAGGTATCCCTACTCTTTCCCATAATGTTTCGATGGCGCTCGGGACATTGGTGTGAATTGTTCCCTTCGTTGAAAGCGCGCCATGCTGTCGAAACCAATCCTTCACAGTGAAGGTGCGATGCTTTTGGTCGCTCTATAGCTAGAAGGCGAACTCAGTCACGTACAGTTTCATACGAGCGGATACGAAACTCCTTCTAGAATCTATCTGATACGTCGGCATTCACCACTTCTCTAATCCTGTGCAGTTGTAAAACTTCTTTTACGGACTACCACACGCGAGCCTCCGCCAAGTTTTACATACGGCAGTTAATTCCTTGGATCGAAACGTTTTTCCTCAGGACCGCACACATTCCTATTTCAGTCGCCGGCAAACATCTTGAATTACTCTCGTTGGTCCGCAGGACGTTGTAGCCCTATGGGGATCCCCACTTTAGGTGTGCGTAAGCCCATTTCGCCCCCGACCAGTTCACCGCCGACTAACTTCGCAGTATTCGCAATCATGTGAAGGCAGCCTATACAGTTGGGTTCTAGAAGGAGCTCTTATCCACGTGTATGACAGCTGCCCGCGACTGAGCTCGCCTTCTAGCATTAGTGCGACCAAAAGCATCACACCTTCACTGTGAAGGAGTGGCTTCGCCAGCATGGCGCGCTTTCAACGAAAGGAACAATTCACACCAATGTCCCGAGCGCCATCGAAACATTATGGGAAAGAGTAGGGATACCTTTGGTGGAAATAAGAGCCGGGAATATGGGCGAGAAACTCGTCAAATTTCAAGAGAAGTGGAGGAAGCTGCCCTAGTAGACAGTGCATTCAATGACTGATTCCTTACTTAGGCCTTGTTAGTATTTCAGCGAACCCAGAAGATCATTAACAAAGTATTGGACCTGCCCAGTGTTATTCATCATGCGTAAGATTGTTTTGTTGAATTGTAAGCTTGCTAGAGTAATTTGAAACCTACTTGGAATTTGCTCATACGCGAGAATTTCTAGTGAAATGATTTTTTCCATTCTTAATTCTTTCTCAATCCGAAACAAATATGCCGTTTAAGTGAAGTAGGACTATCTCTAAAACATATTAAAATTTGAATTGATTTGATTCAGCGGAAAAAAAGTTACAGTCGAAAAACAATTTCGGCGAAGACTTTTGACCGCTACTGTATGTCCCCCGCGTTGTCGTCAAAGTGTTAAGAACAAGACGCAGCCAACGTCCATACTATCGCGATACCAGGCTTCTTGGAGCGTTGCCATTTTTGGACAGGATTATTTGAGGCCAAGCATCATCCATGAGCTTATATAAACCACATCTTATACGCTAATCCCTGGATCTGGTGCTTTTCTACCAATTGTGTCTTTCTCCTGCCGAAGCTTAAATTTTTCAAACTTTCATCTATTAGGGTTCGAGCAAAAGCAGCCCAATAAAATCTACTTATCACTCAAACAGCGAATCCTCCTCTAGAACAGGCTCTTTTGATGGTAAGCGCCCGTGGGGAACCGTTGTGGCTGCGACGGCGCTTTTACGGATGTGCTGGGAAAGTGGACAAAAGACGCGTTGTTGCAGCGCACGATGGAAATACGCTTGGTGACGATCCTCGCTTTTCTCACCAAGCGAGGTACCTGCTACGGCCAGAGGAGTGTGTACGTTCTACGAAGAGACCACCGACATAGACCGTATCGCGCGTTCACCAGTCGTCTATCAAGCCCGAAACAGGAAATGAACGCGCTTAAGTGATGGGTCGACGCTTTCGTTGTGGTGAAAATCCTTGCTGGCGGACCATCACAATTAGCTGAAATTACTCTTGATGGGGGGCTAGCGAGTGAAGGCGAAAAGAAAATCACAATCCTTGAAATCAACGTCAGTGACTGGTTGTCTTACAGTATCCATTATCGCTAGATGCCTACCACTGCATAGAAATTCTTCCCTTCAAGCTACTTTCGGCACTCATATCGTTAGAAGGGACGTTTACATGAGTGAGCCATTTACAGTCCTTGGGATAAGCCTTAGGGAGGAAGAGACTTTGGAATCAATGTGATCAATTTTTGTTCGCCCTGGTGTTCCCCCTCTCCACTCCCTTCTAGACTCGGTCATAGTTTCAGCTCATCACGGTTTTCAAAAGCCCTGTTCCGAATGCCCCTTCCCACAAGGCCATGAGCGCCCTACTGTCAATCCCAACATGAATTTATTCCATCCTATTTTGGTTTGTTTTAATTATTGGAAACGTGAACAAGAGTTGATATGAGAGAATTTCTATATGGGAAAAATCTAGGAAAAGCTGGGAACTTTTTTGGATCTCACTGGGAGTATGACGCAGAAAATTTCAGCAACAAAGCAAGTAATTCAGAATACTCATTCCCTTTTTGGAATGCGCCACACACTCGACTTCTTTCCAGAGCCGTTGTGACAATTGAATACAATTTTGGCTTTTACGACAGCTCACAGGGTCAAACGATTTACAAGATTTGGTCCTTCCAGAAGGGTCTGACACCCGTAGCCCGCCCCTAAACACATTGGTGGTTTGGGAGGCGTTGGCCTGATTTGAGATGGGATTTGACCCTCCCCTCCTGTATTGTCGGTCTTCTTTCTCCCCTATTTTACTCACGGATATTTTGGTGGTGGTGCAAAGGCGATGGTGAAGAGTTCAGCTGGATACCTTTTTGGAAAATCTACTCTTCATGCTTGATACCGACTCGTAAATGGACTCTTCGTGGTCTTCTTCATACCTGAATTTTTTTATGAATTTCACTGTATTATTTTGACGGATGAGTGTAAAAGGTACAGCATTCTCCACCAAATGTTTATCTTTTTGGAGAACACCACGCAATCTGCATCCTTTCAAAATATAGTGATAGCATTAGAATGTGATCCGATCTCCACATT
>MU872101.1:8351-24011 GCA_036418205.1 Ostertagia ostertagi | reverse complement strand
ATACGTCCATGTGATCCGGCCATAGAAACTAATGGTTGCTCAAAAGGAAAAGAAATTTAGTCCACAGGAATCACCACTACCCATACATCTAAGGCGGCGACTCTGATGCAAAGATGTTGTGGCGAAAGAGGTTATAAGGGAAATGAACGCATCAGTACGCGAAGATCCGGGTTTAGCCAAGGTAGCAGCCTACGGCAAACGGTCATGGTGCTTTTTACTGCCATAATGGAGTTATAGGTACATGCTGTAACTTTGAAACATGGATCTACCGACGACACTCGTGGAACCAGGCAAGCTAGGGCGAATATGTAGTATATTGATGTTGTAGCCGCGAACGAGCAGAGGAGTATAGCCGCTAATAAGCCGAAAAGAGTATGATGGAAGTGTAATGGAGATAGCAGTCATTTTATCAGAAGTACCGCGCTATAAAAGAGAATCATTGGTGACCTCCAGTATTCATTTCTACCCTTGCTTTCATACTAACCAGCTACCACATCAATATGCGATATTCTCCGCGGGTTCTTGTGGCAAGCACACCGAAAGTTTCACGTTACTCACGAGTATATGTGGAACCAAGCAGTCGACGGTGAGTTGTTCTTGAATGCTGTACGACACCATATGGGGCGCTCATGTCCTTAGGGGGGGGGACATTGGTGTGAGTGGGCCACTAATACACTCGGGACTAAGCCTTAGGGAGGGGAAAGGAGAAGATGTGGGCAACCATTGTTCTCCCTTGGTGTTTATTCCCAGTCCTGGGCTTAGTCCTAGTGTCACCTACCAGCGGTTTTTGAATGCCCTGTTTTGAATGTATCCCCTAAGGACATGAGCGCCCCATATGGATCCCCACAAGGAGGAAAAATGACGTGATTAGCTTGTAAGTGGCCCACATCACAGTGTCGGCCACAACGTCCCACCCATTGCGCAGGCTCTGGATTAAAAACTATCTTCAATGAAAAAGTAGGCGCTATCGCAAGATACGGGGGCACAATCAAAACCACATAAAATATCTTCTTTTTGTTAAAAACCGTTCTAACCATAAGCCTAATGGAGCGTTCAGAGTTAGCGATGGCACGATTAGGCGAGTAGGCGAGTAGGCGATTAGGCGATTAGGCGATCGCTCAATGGGCGGAGCAACAAATCAATACGTATCCTTCTCTTATCGCCTACTCGCCTACTCGCCTAATCGACTACTCGCCTAATCGCCTAATCGCACGTACGATCGCCAACTATGAACGCCCCGTTAGGGGGCGGGTAGAATCCAGGATGCGTACGCGATTTTCATTTTCCAAGAAGTCCCTGCCCCATCCTAGGCGCAGTCCTAGAGGATGTCCCGTATCTTGCAAAAGCGCCCAACTTATTCGGTGGGACGCTTTGGTTTCCTGAGTCACTGATTAAGATAACGCTTAAACTAGACCAAGCTTTGAAGAGAGGGACCCCAAGGTGTGTGAGCAGTTTACATTTTCCCCGGGTTTCCTCACCCCACCCCTGCCCTAGGCTTCCTGCTAAACATGAACCGTAAAATCAAGACCCCATTCCAATAAGTTCTTCACCCTTCAATTGGATTCAGAATATGGATTCATGATAAGTGTGTTGCAAAGCCTATCCCCACAGTTCGAGTTCTCGTTATCTTTTGTTTAGGGCTTCTCCCGTTGAACGGCGTATTCATGAAAAACGATTACTAGCTAAAATAGTTGAAACAAGAAAACGAAGACTAGAATTAGAAGTATGTCCATAAGGATTGTACAGTTGCGAATAAAATCCCAGCTTGCTTTTTTTTTTCAGGAAATTTACAAACTTTATATAAAATACATAAAAGCCATGGAAAACGAACTCCGCATTCAAGAGAGAGAAATGCAGAAAGTGAGTGGAGCAGCGCGTCGTGACCGCACGCGGCAGAGGAACAATTGGTCGCGCAGGGGCGGGACGGGCAGTCTGGGGCGTATAGCGACAGTTCAGTGCGGTTACCACAGTCTCTATTCACGTACGTACCAACTCTTTGCCCACCAAGGTTGTCTTTACATCTTAGCCTATTAAGACATTTGTTGTAACTGCACTTGCTTTGAAATAGGTATCGATTTTACGCGTACATAGCGCACGCGACCAGTATGTGTTCTTCACTTGGGGCGAGCAGAAAAGGCGGTTCGACACAAGCTCACCGTTCATTGTTCCAACTGCGGAAATTTTTGGAAAACCATCCGCTGCGCTTTAGGGGGGGGGGCTTGCGGTAAACCCCTCACGCATCACCATTCAGCTATGACGAGCCCCATTCCCGCGCCCACTCATCAGGGTTGCTTCTGTAGTTTCTCTAGAGTCTAGTCGCAAGGACTACGAAGTCGACACAACTCAACTCCCGCCCACTTCTCACCCTCAAACCGTCGAAGGAGGGGGAGGGTGGATACAATCCATTCATCTTTCAAAATACTAGCACTCTATTTACAATCTCTCGACCCTCACCAATCTCTAATACGACTCCACCCCTCAAGTAAAAACTTGAATACGACCCCTTTGTTGTGAACATCGCAATCGCAACTGGATCGGCATGCCAATGTAATAGTAGTTTCGATGGCTCTCATGTCCTTAGGAGGGACATGCAAAACAGGGCATTTGACAACCACTGGTTGATGACTCTAGGATCTAAGCTCAGGAGATGGGAAAATTGGCAAGGAGAACAAAGTTTTGCTCACGTCCTCCTCCACAATCCTTTCCCTCCTAAGGCTTACTTGAGTTCTGTAAGTAGCTCACTCACTTCAATGCCCCCCCCCTAACGACATGTGCGCCGTTTCGATTTTATTGTTACCATTGGTTTTTGGCACACAACCCTTCGTATCTTTATTGTGCCCATTATTTTAGGCTCGTGAAAAATATTGAATGGGCAGATGCTAGCGAACGAAGAGTCTTTTTGATAACGCCAAGACCTATGAAGTTTCTCTTAGAAGCGTATCCCCTGACATTCAGCAGCGAAAGAAATCTATACACAATGTTGATACTGATTCCCAGGCGATAAGGCCTGACTGCTTTGAAGCGATACCATCCATTGCACGAGGAAGAATTGTGCGAATTGTCAGATTCTACAGCATCCTCACAGCCAGCACCCTAATCCCAAATAAGCTCTACGGAGAGCGATTTCAGTGAAGAATTGTAGATTATCACTTATGTACTGTTATTACAATAAATCTATTTCCCCACTGTCAGGTCTTTCTACGCAACGCCTTTACAAAAACTGACAACTAGAGGGGGAGTGGGGTGAGGAAAGGGTTGGCACTGCGACTGCGCGACTTCAATGTTTTGAAACTACAGAGAACCTTTAAGGCCATTTTTAAGACTAAGCGAATGGTTTGCAGCGACTCCAGATGCATGAGCAACTCTTTCCCCAGAGATCCCCTCGCCTAGGCTAGACGACTCTCACCCCCAGTCTTGCGATAACGTCACGAACTACAAATACCTCCGAAGGAATAAGTGGCTAATGACCTACCACGAAGCATTGGTGGAGTGTCCTCCGCCATTACTGAGGAAAAAATATCACGACTGACTCTGTGAACGCTGGTCAAAAGCGGCCTTGCACAGTCACAGCTAGTGTCTCTGGGAAGCTATTCACCAGTTAATCGGTTGAAGAAATTATGTAGCAGCTTCAGGCCGGAGCGATTACGGTAAGCCTCGTTGAGCTCGACGGTGACGGCAGATGACGTCATATTCTGAAGACGGTGGGGCAGTGAAGGAGGGCCTGCTTCTGCTTTGGGGGGGGGGAACACCTAGGAATATTCTGCGTGTAAAACATTCATCAACAAACTGCACATCCTGTGCGACGAAAAATTTGATGATGTGCGCCATGGGCAAAGTGATTTTTTGGCCCCCCCCTCCCCTGTGCAGCTATATGGGCGCATGCTTAGTCGGTCGTGCGATAGTTACGATCGTAACGGTCGCACAGCTTCAGATACGTATCGATCGTCGAATAAGTTAGGCAAGTCTGACGATCGATACGCATCCGATGCTGTGCAACCCTTACGGTACGGTCGGAAGACGAACTATGCACGCGCACTGGACGCGATTCGGCGATGGCGATTAGGCGGTTCTGCTGAAGTAAATACGTAAGTACCGATTACAAGAATTGCTGAGCCGCCTAATGGTCGAAACTCCTTATTCACAAGCTATTTGCCAACGGTGCTTCACGCCAAAAGATCAACGGACGAAAGAACTGATGGCGGCAAAATCCGCGCTCCATTAGGAATTGATGCTCCATGGTGAAATTTTGCTAGACCTTGGTTGAATTCATCGACTGCTGTTTGTTTTGTCAGTTTTTTTTTCTGTTTCGAATCTTTGCAGTGTGACCGCATTTAAATGAACCTAATATCGGTATGGAGTGCATTTTGTTTGCATCGAAGTCTCTTTCACCTCCAATCATCAGTGCTGGGTCTAAAAAATGGCACTATTCAACTATTACAACCCCAAAATCTCAAAATTTTATTTTTCGTCGAAACTTTGTCTATAGGGGTAATTCGGTGCCCTGATTACGAAAATGACATTCATTTTCAACGGTGGCGCCATCTGGCGCCAGTGGCGTCACCTTGTCACGACAGTTGTTTTCACCAAACTCGATGTAAACTTCTGGGTAGGGGTAATTTGGTGTCCAGATTACGAATATGACATTCATTCTTGGCGCTAGCTCCATTTAGCGCTTTAATCTCTTCGTCTGCGCCCTCCTAGTGACTAGATCGCGATCAGGACTAAGCTTTAGGAGAGAGGAAAGATATCAGTGAGTGAGCCCTCTACCTGTGATCTCACACGCTCCATCTTCGTCACACGGTGCCTGATTCACTCATTCCGAGTCTCCCTATCCCCTAAGCTTAGTCCCAAGGCGCTATGTATAGGTGAGAGAGCCCAGAAAAGCGGGAAGTATGCGGTAAACAGCGTAATGTCAAAAACGAATGTCATATTCGTAATCAGGACATCAAATAACCCCTATACAGAAGTTTACACCGAATTTGGTGAAAACATGTGTCGTGACAAGGTGGCGCCAACTGGCGCCAGATGGCGCCAGCGCCAAAAATGAATGTCATTTTCGTAATCAGGGCACCGAATTACCCCTATAGACAAAGTTTCGACGAAAAATAAAATTTTGAGATTTTGGGGTTGTAATAGTTGAATAGTGCCAAAATTGGTAATGGGGATTGTTCTGTTTCCCTCTTTCTTATGTTTCCTATTCGTTATGTATGGTATGTATGATATAACTAGAGGCGCGATGTGACTCCGGGGGGGGGGGCTCAGACGAACTTTCAGTTTTGGGGTTAAGCTTTAGAGGAGAAGAGGGAATCCGAGCTGCGTAAGCAGTTCTAATTCGCTCCGGAACTCGTCTCTCTGTGTTAGGCTTAGTCCTTGTGGCCTCGATCAGACTGTCCCCCCCGCCCCCCGGGGCGATTTGCACCAAAGCTGCGAGCGACGGGGGATTTACGAACTGATGGCGCCGAATTATCGGTGGTCGGCGGTGTAAATCTCCCGTCGCTCCTGCAATTGGTGCAAAATCGCTCCAATCGCAAAGTCTGACATCGGCCACTAGGACAGAAGCGACTTTTTCGCGTTTCGAAACATTTTCCGCTGCAGGAGCTCCAGGTCCACTCCTGATCAGCGGTGGACCTGAGGTTCCTGCAGGGAAAAATCTTTCGCGCTGCGAAACGCGAAAAAGTCGCTTTCTGTTCCTAGTGAACGCACACCTAGAACCACAATGCTAGTCTTCCCAAGAAGGTAAAAGGGGAGGTCAACCACGGTGCAGTGGCTCTAAGTGTGTGTTCAGGGGAATATTTTTAATGGTCTTGAAAGCCTTGAAGGCCGCTTCTCAACTCCGCATACCAGAAGCTTTTGTTCAGTTAATGTAACTTCATTTTGATCAGTTCACAGTCAGCGTTGGGCGGCGTCATAGTTTGCGGCGTTTGCAGTCTTGTGGTCATCGATCGATGACTGCGATTGAAAAGTCACAAATGCGCTGCCCTTGTCGTACGGGTCTCGATAGGTAGTTCCTCTTGTCTCACACATTCTGCAGTGTTTCTTAGGTTTCAGCAAAAAGAAGTACTGCAGGTAACTATAAATCAAACAGTGAATCAAAAGGATAGATGAGAGAACAGAAATGATTTTGCGATCGGCCAACGCTTCACAGGATCGCATATCGACACGTCCCCTCCGCAAATCCTCCCCGTTCCACGCAAGACATCTTGACCCTTCTTCGCCTTTTCTACTACTACTCTCATGTCCTCCTAATCCTCGTATCAAGATATGCCTCAGAATTTTTTGCCGGCTCTTCTATTCTCTCAAAACGCTAAGTATGAATGCGGTCCAAGATTGAATGTAAGAATTTTACTGTTTTCGAAAGAGCATATCGAAAGAGGACTTTTTTTATGAAATTTTGTGTATCGATTTTCCACGTACTGTTCCTTTCAGGGAAGTCCGCACATGAACAACTTTCTCATACTTCTAGCATAGTTTGATTCGTATCGCTTTTTTTGGTCTTCGTAAGAACTTCTTGTCATGTCATACTACAGTAACATTTCCAGGATGTCGTTTGGGAGCGTGGCCGAATATTTCAACATGCTGAATCGACTTATCGATACGGCAACGTGGACGAGTGCGACCGATGCTGCGAAACTGTTGGCGATTAATGGTGCTCATAGTAGCCTTCCATTTCTTCACGTAGGTGCATATCTTTCCTTCATATATTCATCTTTTATAAGGTCTGATCTAATGGAGATTAATGAAATTACATCGATTTTATTTCTTGAAACCCCGCGTGGCTGTACTTACCATTGAACACTGAAACATCCAAAGCGAACATAATGTACGATGTTCGCAGGAAGACCATGTGCGATGAAGTTGTATCGTAGCGTGCACTATTTGAATTCCTAATGTGTCCACTTGTTTGCAAAATTTGTGCGAATTCTTAACATTGTACCACTGCGGCCATTTATGGCCCGAAACCATACCATTTTTTGACCATGCGCGAATCCTTTCCCTTGTATATATTAGAGAGGGGGTCAAAAAGGAGTCACTGCCCTTTACATTCAAAACGGAATTAGACCGCCATCACACTGATTGAAGAAATTAGCAGCTTCAGGTTGGAGCGATTACGGTAGGCCTCCTTGAGCTCGACGGTGATGGCAGATGACGTCATATTCTGGAGACGGTGGGCAGTGAAGGAGGGCCTGCTTCTGCTTATGGGGGACATCTAAGGAATATTTGCCGTAAAACTCCCAATAACAGCGGCATCCTTTGCGACGAAAAGTTTGATGATGTGCGCCATAGGCGAGAGCACCCTTTTTTGCAACTCGCCCCTGCATAGTTCTTCTGAGCTCTCATGCTCTTTATTGCATTGATCATGTTTTCGAATAACTTAAATGATCAACTAACGTTGTAAGATATGCTCTAGTATAGCAAAGATTCCTAAGTCTTACAAAAATTTCCAGTTCGTAGTCTTTTTCTATTTTTTTTTATTCCAAAAGAAATGTGAATAAGAGGAGTATCCAACTGTCAACATGGTAGGAGATGTGTTTTTACTAATAGTCGAAGCAAAATGCTTCTGATGTCCACACAGTGGGAGCTAATAATTTTTTTCTATTCCCTCAATAATCATTACTGAAGTGATTTTGTACCATTCATGCTTTGCAGACTCACCCTCTTTACACCTTGGCGACATTGCGGCAGCCATGTATGTCACATCCATAACTTTTTTCGCTTATCTCATAGAATGACCGAATATTCCTCGGTTTGGCAGAGGTTTTCCAGACCTCACGAAAATATCTGTTCAGTTCATTCCTCATTTTCTTTCATTAACGTGAACATGTAGATAAAAAAGAATAATAGAAGTGAATACAAACCTAGTCGCATGGCAAGATATGTGTTTTACTGAAACAACCACGTCCAAAATAATTTTGGAACCACTAAAGCGAAAGTAAGTAAAATTTGCCTTCTCGTAGCCATAACACGTTATTTTGGTCGAACTTCCATTACTGTAACTCCCGATAAGTTGAACACATTGAACATTATGGAAACATTCTGTCGCATACAAGTTTTGCGTATTTACAGCTCAAAATCCACGGTTATGAGGTGAGGCGGCGGCGCCTGCAAAATCGCGCTGGTCCCACGCGGCCAAAAAAGCCAAAACGCGCGATGTCGTCAACGTGTTAATCCATCTAGCTGCTGCTGAGGTGGGACACTCGCGCTCGCAAGATCGCGCCGCTCCCATGTGAAAAAAGTCAGAACGCGCGCGGTCGTCAATGTGTTATTACGCGTGCGGTGAATTCCGTAGACATCTTCCTAACACTGGTCTCTAGCTCAGTTTTTCACTCAGAAGGGTTGGGAAGAAGTGCAAGCCAAGCATGACGGCGAATTGCTGAATGGAAGTTACTATCACGTGCAGAACCCTCAACATCATAATAGCAACACATCTTCAGTCTTCACCGCCTTTATATTATTTTTCTACCACGTTTCATCTAAGCTTTTACCTAATTATTCGTTCTCACTCCCTAGGAAGTCAGAAGCGATATGTGTGCTCTACTTCCTAGGATTTCCTCATGAGCGATTCTTAAGGGCGCTAGAGAGGGTCTGATCGGAGAGATGCGAAAGCGAAATCCATGCCAGCTAGATAATTGACTAGACGATCGGACCCATAGTCAGTTTCTCGCTTGCTCCAAAAAGCCTCGGCCATGAATGGGTAATGTGCTAGGCTCTTTTTGAAAAGTCCATTATCGGGACTTGGGTAGTTTCTCATGGCAGCGCTTAGCTAATCCGCAATTAGTGCCCTTCACAGATAGGGCTGCTTCTATTTTATGTGATTTTCCAAGTATGCGACCGCGACCGAAGTCTGCTGAGCGCTCATGCGTTTGATCCTAGATTCAGATTAGTATACCTAATATTCATATCCTCCTTCATGGATTGCTTGCAGTTATCCTCCATAATCACTCACAAATAGTTTCTATGTTGTTGTGGGCGCAATGTGGCTAGGGGGCAGTCGTCGCGCGCGGCTCAGCGATGTAGTGTAACTCGAACATTCCAGCTTCTCACGGAACATTCCAGCTTCTCACGCATGCTAAGTGACTGCCCTCACCCCCGGTCGACGGACTACTGGAGTCAGTCCTTCTGCGTTCCTCTGCGCTCTTTTCTTGGCGGGTCCCTCTCCTCTCCAAGGCTTAGTCCTAGGGCATTCACCCGTTCTCTAATCGTCTGTGCTCTAGCCATCGCGGCAGGACCATTGAGGAAAAATCAAGTAGTCCGTAAACCGTACCCCAGCCATGCCCTGAATTGGCTAGTAATATCCCCTGGCTGCACGAATTTCTTGTTGCCGCAACGCCCGAGCAGCGGCTGCCCCCACCCCCGAGCCCACATTTGCGCGCCCTTGTTTTGTTCGACTTTACTGAAAATATTTCTCGTTACCAACCAAAATTAGGTTGTTCTAAGAATGTTTGTTCCAGATTGAAGCGTATGGATCCCGGAAAAGTCGTTCATATATTGACGATGAAGCCTTCGATCAAGTTGTGTGTTTGCACCTACAAGTAATTTACCATATCAATGTCTCCCACAACTACGAAGCTGCTTACACTACCCACACGCAGGTATATCATACTAGAGTTAGCCCTATTCTTTCACGACGGTTTAGGTCTTAGGCTGAGTCACAGGTAATATCCCGTTTTTTCGAACCCTTTCCATTCTTGCCTAAATATGTTTATGCCGTTCTCGTCAGAACCCTGACGGTCTTTTCGTATGATGAATTGAAGCATCTGTACTTCTCTCTATGACTGAAGCCTCCTTTTCAAGCATATTTACTCGACGATATGGCTACGTCGAAGATCCATTATTCAGAAATGGTTACTTCGGAAGTCTTAGCAAGGCGTTGCTAGATATGAGAAGAGCTAAGTGTGTGAGCTTCATTTGGAGGCTCCGCTGATGAACGCTCCTCAACCTCCGACAGGAACTCCGTATGCCAGATCTCACCAGAAGGGTTGTTCTCCGTTTCTTGCATGCTTCACCTGAACAAGTCGAAGCGAGCTCCGCGGCCGTATTTTCTTGGGTATATTTTATTTATTTATTTATTTAAAATACACTCACAAGAGTGTGCCCAGATGAGGGAAAAAGGGAATATCATTGTTGAGCAGAAAAAAAATCCATTGCAATATTTCTAGAAACTAAAAGGCTAATACCAGGCAGCAATAAAAGAGCAGCAGAAACGAAAACACAAAGTAAACAAAATTATAAATCAAAACTGACAGACCGACGGTTGCTTCAATTAGGCGATTTTGTACTCAGAGGCGCTCACAATAAGGTGAAGAAAGCGGGAGGAAACAGGCTAATAAGGAAATCCTAGGATGCTAGCGGTTGATACACTTCCAACCTTAAGGTGCTACCTGAGCAAATAACCGACAAGGTATGAGCAAGCACAGCACACACTTGTTCTGAACTTTTCCGAATTCATGAGATAAGATCAATGAAGTGGTGGTGGATGGCGCTAGGGATAACGCCACTCGACAAGAGCACAAGGGCATGCAAGTCGAACCACGAAACCAGATTTTCGGATGTTAGGTATTCCCTACCCCTAACAATCTGATTTCCGACCCACCAGAGCATAGTGAGGGGAACAGAGTGTGCGTGCAAATCAAAGAGTAGAATTAAAGTGGTATCGTCGGTCGGTACACCGATTTACCCGAAACATACACCACTGGAAGAGAGAAAGCTAACCGTACAAGAGGAAAAGAACACACTATGTAGCTACAAACGGACGAAGTCAACAGAGAAAACTGGTTTAGAAAGAACTAAAAACTGCAGCCTGGAGACAAATACTGTGGGAGGACCCTTGTTAGAAGACAAGCCGTAATACTGCTGAAGAAGGAACTTCACTGACGATCGTGACACAGGGTTGATGCTCGCAGGTGTCGACGATAGCAAAAAAAGCGAGCCAAAATGGCAAATACTGCAATGAAATTAACTTCACAAAGCATCATCAAGACCCAAAACTCGAAGTAAATCAATTTTCTTCAACCTGCTCCTGAATACCTGACTGTTTTGAGAACACATAACATCACTGGGTAGACGCTGAAACCATCGCGCCACTCGACATAAGAGAAAATCGAAAGCGAGCATGCGCACAATTCTGACCCACAGGTGTCCACTCAATTGCGTGCAGTCGAAGGTCAGTTGCAGAGTGCAGAGAATTGCATTTTGATAAGTTCGTTTCTAGGGAAAATGAACAAGTTTTGAATATTGGTTGAAAGCGGATCTTACTTGTAACTCAACCTAATTCGTATAAAAAGACGTTCCTCATTCAAAAGTATTCGGGTTTTTCTCTTTTCTCTCACGTTTTCCAATTTTCAATATTTGCAGTATTTCGAACATTTACATGTTCAACTTTTCTAGATTATGCAAACCTTCAACAAAGAAGTGTTGCAAAAGAAGAAGGAAGTGAATTGGTTTATGCCCATTTTCCATCAGCTATGCCGTGATCTTTTGAATGTTGCCAAAATGGTGTGTGAAAACGCTGGTAAATTGTTTTCCTGTCTTCTTTTATCACTAATTTTTGTTGCCTTAGGCTGATGAGTTGACCGAAAAGGACGACGAAGTCGAAAATATCTCATCGTATTACGAGCAGTCGGCCAACTACATCATGGAAGCATATAGGACTTGCACATCTGATGTGTAAGTTACTCTAACCGTATTTTTGAGTGTTTTTTGTCGTCAGTTGACTTTTGAAGAGATTTATTTGGAATATTGTGAAGAAGGCAATCCCCATTTCAACCTAAATCTTCATCAAGCGAATGCTTTGACTACCACTCAATCTTCTTTGGTCTTTTCAAAGCTTTAACTCAGGAATTCGTGAGCTAGAGCCACCTGAAGATTTGATAAATTGTTGGCTCATCGATGCCCTTTGTTGCGCCCACTGCTTGTCAGTTGAAAGATTGATATTCGTAATTGTTTCAGAAGAGCAGATCCGTCGACAACAAAGAAAATTGCTATTCTCAACATGACAAATCAGTTGTTTCGGATCTATTTTAAGGTATTGCAGTTCTTTGCTCCCTTTTTGTGTTTCCTTATCTTCTCGAATTCTCTGCCTAGTTTTGGCGAGCTTCCTTTCGCCGTTACAGATTAACAAATTGAATTTGCTGAAACCATTGATTCGAGCTATAGACAATTCTGGAACGCTATATCAGTCATTTTCCATGGCTGATAAGGTCACTTACAATTATTTTCTTGGTCGGAAGGCTATGTTCGACGCAGATTTGCCACTGGGTTGGTTGCCTATCAATTTTCCCTAGATTGAACTTTTGCTGTATGTCGTGAGAGCGTTTCTCTGCTTAGAATTTTGGGTGAACGTAACATGGTTAAGCGGTTCTGCATGCGCAGGGCGAGATTTCAAAGGTTTTTGTTTGCAGCCGAGAAATCATTATCCTATGCGTTTCGCAATTGCCCTGCCGAATGTCTTTCAAACAAACGACTGGTGCTTATATATCTCATTCCTGTCAAAATGTTCCTTGGTCATATGCCTACTGCTCAGTTACTGCATAAATACCAATTGGACGAGTTCCGTGACGTAAGTCTCGCTTTTGAGCTGAACCAATTGTTCATACACAATCTTTCCGGTGTTATAGGTCGTGGAGGCAGTAAAAGAGGGAAACTTGGCAAAGTTGGACCAAGCACTGGAAGCAAATGAGCACTTCTTTATACAGTGCGGTATCTTCTTGATGCTAGAGAAGTTACGTTCGATCACATTCCGCACCCTGTTTAAGCGAATGTCAGTCGATTCGTTTTTTTTTCTTATTTTATTATTTTTTATTTTGTTATGTTTGAATTGAGATTTCTTTTGTTTAGATTTAAGATTTTCACTTATTCTTTTTGCCTTCTTGGATGGCCATGGGGTGATGCTTGAGTATGGGAGTGTGGAGGATGTATTACAATCTTAAAATGCATTTTTTCCAACGCAGCTTCTACGCGTTGCAGAAATAATGATTGCGACACAGGCCATAATGACAGCGCTACAGAATACACGGTAATTAAAAAGGGTCTTGTTCGGTTCTTCTTCGACGTGTCACGCATTCTGTGTCTAGTCAGATTTCCAACCAAGTTTGAGCGCATGCTTGACCTATAAAGTGCTCTTAATAGATTACCAGTTGAATAAATTTGTGCTCTGCCTACACATATATAGCAATTACCGGCACTATTTACCCTTTACTGCCCCACTCCTCAAGAACTGAGCCGGATTTTGATCGAAATTCGTCCATGACTGTGGATTTTGCTAGAAACTTGCCTTCAGGGGTAATTTGACCCGTAGATCACGAATATAATACCGGTTTAGAGCGAAAACGCTTGGCGCCCGCGCCACAGGCGCCGGCGCTATCACAACAGTTTTGCGCGGGCGCTCGTAGCGCAGGCTACAGGTTCACTCGTAACAAACTGATGTGATAATCATATTCTACGGGTCAAAATACCTCTGAGGACAACTTTCCAGCGAATTTGGGGATCCGAGATGTTCTGGCGCCTTTTGGCGCCGGCGCTTCTGACGCGAGCGCCAGGCGTTCTAGCGGTAAACAAATGTGATATTCGTGTTCTACGGGTCGAATTACCCCCGAAGGCAAGTTTCTGGCCAAATTCACAGTCAATGACCAATTTCGATAAAATCCGGCTCAGTTCTCGAGGAGTGGGGCAGTAAAGGGTAAATAGTGCCGAATCCGTGTTCCTATAGAATTTGCGGGAGCGCAGTCAAGTCGATTTTCTAGTTCAGCAAAAGTCCAAAAATGGTCGCGCTTGTCCCTACGCTCCTACGGGTCCTGTAATTTCTCTCCTGTTTCGAAGGTTTTAGTGATAAAAACTTGAAAGAAAGTAAAGTCCGAAGCGAAGCGAAGGTTACCAAGTTTTGGAAGCGTCATCGCTGGCACGTAGATAAACATGCAGTTCAATCACGACCATATAAGAGTTTTTGCTATTTCAGCGCTATTTTGCCCAATTTCGTTGTCTTGTTGAAGTAGTGATTAGAAAACATTTCTTGCATTCTCTTCATTTCCGCTGTCTTGCTAATGCGGTGGTCACCATAATGTTCCCCATGTACGCCATTAACTTCTGCGTAGCTTTCAAGTAGATGAATTACTGAGTTGCGACAGCGAGGCAGTTACACAGGTAGGAACAATGCACTGGTTAAGTTCAGCAGCGAGCAGGTAATGCCTCTCCTCCGTCAGGAAGATTTCCTGTTTATTTTATTATGGGGTGTGCTAATATAATGTCATATTTTCGTTCTTTGCTCATTAGCAGTCATTGATAACCGTGGGAATCTGAAAACAGCTGTAGTGAATTTTGGTTCCTTGAGTGTTAGCTTATTTCTACAGTCGAAAAGTTGAAGATTCGAAACTGGTCTAGTTGAAAATTATTTGTTCTGTGAATGTTTCGTTCCTTAGCAGATTTGTGAAAAAAAGTTTTCTGTTTCTTGTAGCGTATTGTTGTTGATTGTTTGTATTTTGTTACTGGTTATTTCAGAACGACGATCATCGGGGGAAATCAAATCCCTCTCAAAGCATTCTATATTATCATACAGTATCTTGGTGTAACCGACGTTGATGAGGACGAGCTGGAGTGTATTGTTGCGAATCTCATTGCGGAGGTATGAGCGTGCTTGCTTACAAATTATTTCGATGATTAACTTTTACTCTGAATGAATTTCTTCAGGATAAGTTTATGTAAAAGCTGCTCATTTGTTTAATTGCTTTGCTTTTCAGAAGAAAATCAAAGGATATATTTCACATCAACATCAAAAGTTGGTCGTAAGTAAGAAGGATCCGTTTCCTCCCCTCTCGTCTGTTTGATGCAATGTGGATTTTACTGATTGCCTTTTTATTCAGCTTTCATTTCAACATGATCTTTTTCACATTGTCACTTTTCTGTTGAATAAGTTCCTAGAAGTCAAGAGATGGTGTATTTTTCTTAATTTCTTTATCAACGGGTATTTGCTTTGACTTGTTCAAATTACGGGAACCGTTTAATGGTAGCACTTCACTAGATTTTTTTTTGTGACAAGCGATCTGTCCAAGGACGCTGCGATGCTATTCGCGGTCATAGATGTGCCGGTCAACCATATTAAAATACTTATCGATGTCAATAACTATTGATGCCCTCTTCTAGCCTTTCCAGCGCATTCGATGGTGTGATAGTTGTTATAGCCCTGCTAGTCCTATTCTAAGTGTGATCCTTCAAAATGGTGAAAAGGAGCAGGGCTTTTCAGCGTGTGCCGCGAATGCAGTTTCAGAAGTACAATTTCGGAAGTTCCTTGAAGGCTCTTTAGTTTGGAAGGGGATTTGCAGCCTGTCCATGCTTTTCCGCTGTCTTGCTAATGCGATGGTCACCATAATGTTCCCCATGTACGCCATTAACTTCTGCGTAGCTTTCAAGGAGATGATGTTCTATTTAAACATTTATATCGTTCATATTTTCAATCAAGAAATTTTGGAAGGAAGGAATTTTGATGAGAACTGAAATTGAAACAGTTCTGCGAATAAATGGCCTCTTAAACAATCGCGGAACGGAACCAATTTGCTACAAAAGTTGCTATGCTCTGCTCTTTTCTGAAGTTCGAAGGAATATCAGAAAATTTCAAGTTTTTTGAACACTAGTAAGGTTGTGAAATGTAGTGTTTCTATAGTAGAGTTAATT
>MU872099.1:19504-47654 GCA_036418205.1 Ostertagia ostertagi | reverse complement strand
GAATCAATGAAGCCGGTCTGGTGGATGCGTTGGGGGGGGGTGGACGTAAGCAAACCAGCCCTTTTGGCACATCGGCTGGGACCGTATGCTGAATGTTGGGGAGGGGATGGGGTCCCCAACGGTCGACGGTTTACTTCAACTCGGTTGGTACGATAGGAGAGTACTGACGCAAGTGGTGCAGCTGGTCCAGTAGCTTCGCCAGAAGGACCGGTCTGCTCACCCTTGGACTAAGCCTAGGAGAGGGGACGGACCCGTCCTCTCTTTAAGGCTTAGTTCTAAGGTAAGCGCCAAATTGTGGCGGTTCTAAGGACCGCGTTGAAGTTGTCCGTCCACCGTCGGGGACACCATCCCCTCCCCAACATTCAGCATACGGTCCCAGCCGATGTGCCAAAAGGGCTGGTTTGCTTACGTCTCTGGGGTGGGAGGAACAGCGCGAGGAGCGCTGCATGCACATATCAATTGAGGACGTAGCCTTAATACACCATAATCCAGAAGCTGGATAATAAAAACTAATTTGAAGCTCTAGTAATAGTTCAATTCTTTTCTCTATTTTAAATTGATTCATAATGATTCTGATTAAGATCGAGATTGAATATGATTGCCCAGCAGAGGGCTCTTTAGATTTTGTAGAAACCGTTAAAACGAACCTTGCCTAAGGCAAACATACCATTTTGTTGAAGTTATTTGCGGCCGCTGTGATTTCTAGTCATACCCGCTTACGCGGTGTCTGCGCCCTCTCGCCTCACAGGCTATCTCTGTTGCCTCTCTGCGTCGTCTCAGTTATCTTCGCAAAAATCTGGGTGGTTCTTCTGGTCCCGGTGAATTTCTATGTTTCTTTATGCTTTGTTCTTCCACTGGCAACCTTCTCGCAGGCGTTTTTTCATTATTGAACGGCGACGTGTTTTTTATTTGAGCGAATTAGTACACGAATTTGATTATCGACCGTTTCGGTACCTTTATTAATGGCCATGGGTTTCGTGAGGAAAAAAGCCGGCGCAATAGATTAGCGAACAAAAATCTTATATAATTATAATTGTGATTTTTTAAATCTTATTTAAGAGCGTAAAACTTCAGTATTTTGTACTATACATGTTCTGTTTCCCACGCTCTAACATGCCGTAATTGCAGAAATGGCAACGCCTTTGACGTCTGAATAGTATTACTTGTATTAAAAGCACATGATATCGATCATTTAGCCATTGAAACGAATGCATTTTACTGGCTTTTCTCGAATCGTTTCAGGTTCCCACCCTGCTTTCGATTGGCAATTTTATGTACCCCCCCCCCTCTCCCCTTTGGATCATTCTATTCACATGACTGTTAGAGAATAGAGCGAGCCAAATGGGAGACGTGAAGTGGGACTTCTGGCCCAGCTTAATGCAAGCCTCGTGTCACTTGTCACTTTTTTTCGTACTTTTCTGAGCTTTTTACGTCATTTCACAGCAGCCACTTGTCAGCGCCCTTTATTTGTTCACTAACCCTATTCCCTAATCGCACTCGGCGCATAAGTGGCTTCTGTATTAAATTTCCAACCGCGACCACCCAGCGGCATCGGTTTCAGGAAACGTCGAAATTGCCTACATACATCTGTATGCATGACTTTTAACCATAAACAACCAGGGATCAAGTTTCATTCGAATAATTACGAAATTTTGAAATTTTGAAGACTGGGTCCAGACTTTTTTGAATGAGCGCAACTTAAGGGGGGGGGGGGTGTTTTTCCGCTGTATGATCAATATGAAAAAAAATTTCGGAAATTCCGAGCAAGAGATGAAGAAAGTATCCGAAACAATTGAAAAAAAAATTTAAAAAAAATTAGATTTCCCACTATTATTTACACAGGAACAGTTGTCACCAGATCCTGCCCCTATTGCTTCAAAGGAGAATTCACAATAAGGGTGGAGGTCGAAAGAGGGGAAACGCTCCTAGTGGAAAGACAGACGGGTCCACTAAGGACACGGGAAGATACGCGTTTCGCCCGGCGACTTAGCATGGCTAACCCGCGCTGCTATCGCCGCAGCCCGCCCATTCTATCGCCGTCTGGCTCTAGCCGCCTAGCAGAGAGAGAGCATTGATGAGGTCACCAGATGAGATAAGCCCAGCGCGCCAATCGAAGGGCTAAAGGGGGTGTTACTTCTCGATTTCTTTGTTGTTTTCCTTAGTTTCTTCTGCATCCCTACATCACTGACCAACTCTACCTTTATTTCTAGTGGGTTGTTTTTTTGTCGTAAATCCCGCCCTCAAATGGGCAAAATGTCCTTCAGAACCAGAGCCTTCCTTGACATGACAAGACAAGTTGTCCGTTGGTTTGAACACGCTCTGTCCAAGAGAACTTTAGACACGCCCCTTCAGAACGAATACCATATTTTTCTAGACGATACATTTTATTTCTGGTTGATTAGTCATCGTTAGGTTTATCTTTACTGCCTTTTATTCTTTTCGTTTTTTCCAGTTGTTTTTTTTTTCGAAATTTCACCTATTTTGGTCATGCTGTCATCTTTTCATAATTATATCGATTTGCTGCTGTTTTTGAAATATTAGTCTTATAGAACCGCCTCCCATAACGGGTCTATTTTTCCTCATATCTTGTGCTCTACGACAGTCCGAGCGATTTTCCACCGCAGACTCTCCATCTCTCAAAGCAACACCTCCAGCAGAATTCGTGTAGATAAATCTGTTCAGTCGGTGAGGTAGAGTAGCCCACGACTTAACACAGATGTGCTCTGTCGCGGCACGAAAGTGCGCTAGGTTCTTACAAAGTCGCATTTGGCGACTAATCTTAGCATTTGGACGAGTTACGTAGCGCACACCCCATGACACGCAACGTGGATTACGGCGTAGCGGCTAATTCAAATACGCGCGGGTTAGTTGAGCCGTGGAGCAGGCAAGTTCGTACAACTCGTCTGGCCCCGCCCCTTCCTTATTTTAAGGAGAATCTTTGTTTAGGCTTCATCGACGGTTTTCTTTGCTTCTTTTTATTTTTTAATTAATTCGGCCATCCACAACTTCATTATGAGCCGCTGTGAAACCGCAAAATTGACCTGGAGAAGGTTGCTTCAAGCTCATTTAGATCAGTGGTACCAATAGACGAATAAGAGTGATGTGTCATTTTTGTTGTTTTTTCTAGGAAAGTAATTTTTCTAGGAAATATAGTACTTTTGCGAGAAGTAACCTGTTGCATATAAGACTGCTTTATCGCAAGGAGGGGGTGAGGCATTCAGGAGGGCATTCAAGGAAACTTCCACTCAGGTAATATTTTGAGCTGCTTCGGGAAAGCTGCCACCGTTCCCATAATAGGCCCCGCGAGAATCACGCGTCATGGCCGATTCAAATTTTTGACGACCTCATTCTTAAAACACAACCACTCAATTGGGGGTAACAGCGAGTTCGGTAAGGAAGGCGTATGAGGGGCGGCGTATGGACGAGTTTTATGAAGGCAACCATGACATACATGAGCTATTATTTCGTTTAAGCTTCCACTATCGGCCATATTATACGCTACGTTGTGATCCACGTTGCGTGAGGGCGAGCGCGAGGTATCTCGTCCGTAAGCTCATTTATTCGCCACCGGATCACTTTGTGAAGCCCTAGCGCCGTTGTAGCGCACTTTCGAGCCGCGACAACGGCACATCTAAGTGATTTCTCCTTGGAGTACTGTACCATCCACTGAGTGATCCTAGACGCGACCTCATCTGGGTTGCTGCTTTGAATGCTTCAGCACCACCACCACCACTCCTACTACTGGACGCGATTAACTCATGCCTTCAGGCCCCTACTGCCCCCCATCACCTTAATCGGGCTAATCACCACACCACCACGACTGCTCCCATGGTGTTTGGTTCTGGCACCAGATGACACACTTCAACTCCGCCCAAAATTTTCCACAGGTACCGCAGCAGCCGTGAGTCACCACAGTTTGACAAATAGAACAGGCCGATTTTGCATCAACTGAATGGTTGAACTTCCTTTTTCTTGAGAAAATTTCACCCATTCCAGACGACGCCTCTTACGGACCTTTCGAATGCAGCCCTTCTATTAAAACAACCGATACGGGACCTCCGCGCGCTTAGGAAGGCCAGATTGGCTGACCCCTGCCTCTACCATTAGGAGCAAAGTACGTCGGAGTACCGGAGTCAATGATACAATGACTTTTGATTGAATCGCGCTTCTTCTCTTGCGCTTAATGCTTTGCGGCTTATTTTAACCAGATTAGTCCCCCGTCAACCGCCGGGACCTTCCTTTCCTGCGCAAGCTTTCTATCCTCCGCTATGGTCCCTTCCTCCTGTGACACCAACACCTCCTGGAAGTGACGCGTATGCAACACAATGGTGTTTCATACAGTAGAAGGGACACAATCATGATATGACGGTAGATTTTTCGCTTCCCTTCCTCATCCTCCCTTCCTCTCTCCACTGCCCTCCAGCTGCCACTGCAGCACCATGTGGAATGAACGGAAGTGTGCTAAGCAGGTGTTTATATAGCCCTAAGAGTGTTATCACAACTATCCTGCTACAAAACATTGATATCTCAAATCCTGTAAGCTACCCGATTTGTTAGCGGTTTGTTTATCCCATGAGCTTCCTTCTCACTCACTTCATTTTGCGGACGGACACACATACATACATACACACGCACACACACACATACAGATACACAAACCGACACACAAAGTTAGCGCTTTATAAAAATAGAAGGATTATTGGGTAATTAGATTAGCCGAAGAGTGAGATTGCCATTCGGTTTTCGAGCCCGCAAATTTCTTCAAGCGGCTATCGCAATATTACAGTGGGGTATTGGGGGTGGCACGCATTCAAAGCCATATGAAACATTGCCTTTTTCTAAGAAACGGGACTAAGCCTTAACTGGGGAGAATGGAAGACCTCAGAAAGCACAATCAATTCTCATTTTCTCCGAAGTTCCTTGGCTCTCATATAGTTTAACTCTAGACGATGCCCCCTCATCTTGCGATAGTGCCTGTATTCACAAGCCCCAATTACAGGGATCCCAACGAAGCTAAAAACTCTTGGAAGTGGGACTCAAAAATTGGAACGAAGTCACGACGAAACTCCCTAAAAATGCCAGGACATGGATAGTGAAAGGCAAAAAATAACGCTGAATTTTATGATGGGTCAAGGAAAATCAGGAGCGATTCCAACCCTGAGCTTATGGGAAAAAGCAGCTGAAATGTCTGATGCACGAGTGGGTTGTGTCGTTTGCTACGATGACTGCGGTGTTAGAACAGCAGTCAACAAACAAACAAACAAGTAAACAAACTTTGAAAAGTATTTTCTGGAATATGTTCGTGATATGATTTTCGACTTCAACCAGCAGGCTTTAGCGAGGCGGAAACACTCATCTCGTTTTTGGAGATCGAAAAGGGATGTTTCGCCTTCTTTTCAAACCCCTTAAAAATTAGTAATATGACGTAATTAAGTTGACCTGCATTTGCAGGCTACCTCGACAAGTCGCCGCTCCCCTCGAACATGTCTATTTGAGAAACACTTCGCGTATGCTCGGTAATTGGAGCTTAGGATCTCACTCAATGGGACGGTTTAACCAGCGGTGCAAAGCATTAGCTCACGCCCTTTTTCAGTTGCGCGCTAGAAGGTGCGAATAAGCTTAATCGTTTCGTAGACGTCAGAAACTGTCGTCATACGCGCGTACCCTTATAATAGCTTAGATACAAAGGGCTCAAAGGAACCGTTCTATGAAGCAGTTACTAAAAATTCTCGCAAGAAAGGTAGGCCGATTCTCAATGTAATGTTGTTCCATTTTTTCGGCGCAAAGTTGTGAGACAGCGCCGAGGCCAAAGTTCTTTCTCGAGTCCACCCCTTGTCAGTGACTCCGCCCTGATATTGATGTCACAAACGGTGTCTGCGTCTCGCTTGTCTCTATAATCTCTTCTTCGCTCAGTCTCCTCTCTCGCTCTGCCACACAGTATTTCTGCGCTGTGGGCTAGTCTTTTTTTTCTCTTCTTCTCGCGTTGGCCCGGACTTCAGTTCTGCCGACCCTTGTTTCCAAAACGAGCTATGATATTCGTATCTTAAAAAGGATACGAGAGACATCTTGCAGTATCCTTTCACCTTTTTTTAGCCATCATGCTTTAGAGACCTCCTATTTTCCGTTCACTTTGCAGTCAAATAAAAGGGCTCTAATCCTCAGATGAAAGACTTCTTCCTTCCCTCTCCAAAGAGTTAAAAGTGTTTTTTTCCTGTGAAATCCTGCCATTTTTTCGTGCGGAATCGCAATCCTATATTCCTTATCATCCAGTCACCCTTTCCTTCCTGCTATGTAAGGCTGGAGTTTTCTGGCCTTTATTTTTTTGGGTTGCTTGAAATTAATCCAAATCTGTAGACACTAGTGCTTCGATACACAAGTGAGCAATCATTATTATTATATTATTACTTTTTAGTTATTATCATTTAGTCATGTATATATTATTATTTATTTTTGCCATGTATTCGACTGTGTCCACAATTGTGCCACATGCAAATGAAATACTATGGGTGATTATCGATCATTTATTTCAACATTTTCAAATTGTTCATGATCTGCATATTTGATGTACCATCATTATTTGTTATATTTATCTATTTATTTATTGTATTTATTTATTTATTTATTATGTATTTGTTTTATTTAATTATTCCAACTTAGGGTGATTTGCCTTGTTAACTATTGTTACAGTTCTTCTTGGAGAATCTTTTTTATCTTGATGCTAGTTTAATTATATTTGATAGCGTTTCAAGCACAATTAAATAAAACTAATGTTTTAACTATCTGTAACTAACTGTAACTAACTAATGTTATTATTTTCATTAATCATTTGTTTTAACATTTTCATTATTTATATGCTTGCTGTGATTATTTATTTATTTACTGTTTGTATGTTTATGACACTCGTATTGCGAATTGTAGTGCGAAGTGAAAAAACAGCAGTCAAAAAAATTACTGTATTATTAATCTTTGTTTTTCTATGCCTATTTATTATCACTTTATTCTTTGCGTTATACTTATTATCTTTTTTCTACCTTTCTATTCCATCCATTGTTTTTCCCACTCATCATTTTTTATAGAATTTATGTTAGGCTTAAAAACGAATCTACTGTAGATTCGACATAGTAAGGCAAGGCAAATTGGATAAATCTCTTTTGCAGGTTACTATTACTTTTTTCGACTTTCTCTCTTTTCTCTCATTGCTCTTTGAACTCCTTTTGTGACCATCATTTTCTTAACCATTTTCATGCACTATAAATTACTTTAGGGTGATGTGCCGGAATATATTTTATGTTCGATCGATTGCCATTTTTTCCGCAGAGAAAATCGAAAATGTGATATTTGAACATGGTGCAATATTCAGATGCTGTTGATGTATGGTTACGAAACGAAACCACGAAACTGACGCGAAACCATCAAAACGAAGCCCCTCAGTGGACATCTGGCAAGATGCGCGCAGTACGTTTAAACTTTCGAATTTTATTTTTTTTGGTCGATTTTTTTCTGTTTTGTTTTTTCTCTGATTACAATTCACCAAGCGGATTGGTCACAGTGGAATTCTCTTGAAAAAGAGGTAAGTAGGCGGTTGGCAGTTCATCGAACTTTGGGAAGAGGATGTTATTCGAGCAGGTAATAGCAGCTATCACGCACTAACGTATATGGTATCGATTAGCTCTTATTAACCTTTGACAAATCACATCTCTTTTACCCTATTTTCTTATTGGGCTTAGTTCCAAGGAAAGGGAGCAAACTCCAGTTGAAATTTGAAAGCTAAATATATCGGCTTCAATTAAAGGATTATTTGTAATTTTTTTCGTTCCTTGTTTTTCTTCTGCCATACAGGTTGTTACGATGGAACTTATTTATATGCCCAGGTTTTAAGGAGACCGATCATGGAATTTTTTCGTGCCATTGGTTCGTTTTTTTGACTGGCAAGATCAACACCGAATACACTTGTCGCATCATAAAAAGTACTGATTGGATATTGATTTACGCGCGCAAACTTCAAAACGCGTGGGCGAATACGAAGAGTATGAAAGCGCTCATGACTTATAATCTGAAGGTGCGATGTACAGACGAGGAAACTGCAGCCTGAATTCCTGTCGCATATTTTATTACTTATTTTATTTTTGATGGGTGCAACTATACTGAATGACTGGATGTTAGCGGTTACTAGAGGGAGCCTGGTGGTTCAGGAAAGGTCCTATCAGGGTGAAGTGCTTTACCTGACTGGCGCTCGTGCTTCGCAGCTGCTGCATAGGTTTCCGGTGCGAATACATCAACTTATCATTAACAAAGTACTCAAAAATCATGCACTACAATTTCTGAGTTCGAGTCAAAGCTCCATTGCTCACATCCAGTTCAGTTTTCAAGAAGCAATTTTAGTGTTCAAGAAGTGTAACAAAATCATATAATTTGTTTTTAAAAAATTTAACAAACTGGGTGACTTTATTTGTATTTTTTTGTAGTGGATGTTCGTTTTATACCTGTTATTTTATGAGTATGGAGTTTATGGAAGCCTTTATTTTGTAACTGAGTCGCATTTGTAAGTTTATTCCAAATTATACTTTTTATTTAGTAACTTTTCTTTTGCATTTGCTAAGAATAACAATCTCATCTCCGGGAAGAAATGTTGCTTCTGACGACACTTATATTACTTACCGCTTCGACTGGATATGTGGAAACTGCGGCTCGGAACATGTCATCCTTGAAATTCCAATCTGGATCTGCTGACCGCCTCCCTCAATACGGACCCAGCGCACTGCTAAGAATTCTAGAATGTGATGTGAGCTAGTGTCTTCAGAACAAGTCAGAACATGTTTGTACACCTTTCTTAACATGTCCGTACACGATTAACCAGAATCACTTAGTTCTTGGTTGATCTACCTCTGCGCCCAAGCATCGACAGATCGATCTCGCGTTTGTTTTTATAAACATGTCGATCTATCTGGAAGCGAGACCACCAACTTGCGCATTTCGTGTGGCTTACGACTACGAAGTTATTACGGAAAATTTGACTCTGTCACCTCCATCCTTCTATTTTATAAAGCGCTAACTTTGTGTGTCGGTGTATGTGTATGTGTGTATGTGTGTATGTATGTATGTATGTATGTATGTATGTATGTATGTATGTATGTATGTATGTATGTATGTATGTATGTATGTATGTATGTATGTATGTATGTGTGTCCGTCCGCAAAATGAAGTGAGTGAGAAGGAAGCTCATGGGATAAACAAACCGCTAACAAATCGGGTAGCTTACAGGATTTGAGATATCAATGTTTTGTAGCAGGATAGTTGTGATAACACTCTTAGGGCTATATAAACACCTGCTTAGCACACTTCCGTTCATTCCACATGGTGCTGCAGTGGCAGCTGGAGGGCAGTGGAGAGAGGAAGGGAGGATGAGGAAGGGAAGCGAAAAATCTACCGTCATATCATGATTGTGTCCCTTCTACTGTATGAAACACCATTGTGTTGCATACGCGTCACTTCCACGAGGTGTTGGTGTCACAGGAGGAAGGGACCATAGCGGAGGATAGAAAGCTTGCGCAGGAAAGGAAGGTCCCGGCGGTTGACGGGGGACTAATCTGGTAATATATAAAAATTTTTCGGCAAAAGAACAACCTTTTTTTCTATCCGCAACTACATTTTTGCTTCAGTAGTCGACTTATGTACAGTCGATATCTCGAAGTCTGATTGGGCGTGTCACCGGAAATGACGTGGCAGCCACCGCACTTGATAGAAGTTGCGCGGATAAGCTGCTTCCAACACGCTTTGCTGATATCTGGCGGAGTATTTTATCCACACAACATCTATCAAGTGCGGTGGCTGCCACGTCATTTCCGGTGACACGCCCAATCAGACTTCGAGATATCGACTGTACTTAGTCAGCGTCAGAGTTGGCAATCGTCCATGCGATTGGGCGACTAGTCTGTAAGGAGTAGGATACGTAACGATTAGGCGATCAGGCGTCAGGCGAGTAGGCGATTAGACGATCGCTCAATGGGCGGAGCAACAAATCAATACGTATCCTATCCTTCTGTTGTCGCCTACTCGCCTAGTCGCCCACTCGCCTAATCGCCTACTCGCTTAATCGCCTAATCGATACGTCAAGATCTCCAACTGTGAACATTGCAACACTTAGCATACGACGCGGCCATTGGCGAGAGTACGCGGCAATAAAACTACACTGTATTGGTGGGGAGATCAGGAGATCAGTAGATTGGGGTAGTAGGAGAGCAGAATATTTTGCTGAAGATTAGATACGTGTCGAGTCATTTTATTGTAGGCGCTAAGGTGCCGGGAGGAGCAATTTCAAGGAAGTTCCTTTTCCCTCCTAGGCTCTATAGGATGTCCCGTATCTTAAAGGACGAATTCACGCTGGAAAGGCAACCCATTTCAAATTAACTTAGCGATGGTGAGTGGTACACTAAAGAAGGAAAACCATGAGAAACGGCCCAGAACCCGAGAAATGGGACCCCTTCCTTGCCCGTTGATTTGAGCATTGATGCGACTCTCATCGCTGTGCCCTCTTCAACACTACGCTCTCTCACCTATCTAATCACTCGCCACGTATAGACTGCGGCGAGTGATCAGATGATCGGTGGGCGTGCACTGGCCCACCGCGCCAAGATTGAGCCTTAATAGGTCGCCGAGGTCAACTCCTTCGGTGCCAATTGCGCTTCAGTCCGCACCCTTAGGAGGTCCGCGGGTCCCTCAACTAGGTGAATTACTCCTTCTTCGACTTCATTCTAATCGTGAATTCGTCCTTCAAGTTCAACAATTTCAATAAAACCTCGTCCTAATATTATGCATACCATTATGCCGATTACCTATCGCATAATCTTCTTTTCTTCATGATTGCAGAATGTGAACGCGGCCTTACACATCCTCTTATCCTTTGCTTTACTTTGGTCCAGCCTCTCACTGGTTTACGCGGAGGAGCCACCAGAGGTGCACACCTCGGTTGCAGGCCATTCCATTGAGGGAGATAGTGTGATTGAGCGAAGGGAAATCCTACGGCATCTACATGGTCCAGATCGGTCAATTTTATAAAGATCTGTTTGATATTTGCTTCTTGGAGCCGCTTTTCCTATATATAGAGGGAACAGCCATGGTCTTATTTCAGAAGAACTGGACTTTAGGTCAAGTTGAGGGTGCTACAGTATTCACATGACTCAATGAGCCACGCGGCGGCACGTGAGTGCGGTCCTGAGGACCAAGCCTAGAAGCAAGAAAGAATCTAAGAATCGCGGATAAGGCATCCAGGCGGTCTCCCTCCTCTTCAACTCTCAAACACAACACTCAGACTGAACAGTTACCTTAATGCTGAGTCGTACCGCTGCAACGAGCGTGGAAATAAGTGCGCCATGAAACTATCCCGTTGCCCCCCTCAAACTATTAGCAACCTGTATGGCGGACAATGCTGTCGTTCTCTTCTCTTTCTCTGGATTGGAGATGATCGCTACAGGTTTTCTTCCCTTGCGGACCCTCAGCCTACATACCCCATCGCAGGAGTTACTTTCACCTCATACGCATCACCGCAAAAGCTGTCCGACTTGGAAAATTGTTCCTTCATGGCTAAACTACTCTGCCTAGAAGGAAAGGGCCAATTTTGAAGCACTATAAGCGCTATGTTAGCACCGCTGGGCGATTATTCGCTCTGCTCTTGCACCCTTTCTTACTTTTTACCTCGATTTGTGCGCGTAATTTCCCCTCCTGTGCAAAATTTCTTCCTCTACCTAGCCCGGCTGGCCCTCCATCAGCCTCATTACACTGTCTCATGTGTTCGGATTGCTCGTCTTGCTCCTCGTTTTTCAGGTTCGCCTTTTACGTCAGCATTTCCTTCAGTCTCTGCGCCAACGAGGCCATCCGATTCGGAGTTTATGACAACGGCCCCATTTCCGCTTAAGGGAACTGACGCAGAAGGATGCTGTCCTCATTTCGCATGCGCTCTGAATTGTTGCTCGATTCATCAGGATTGTTTTATTGCTACCCCCCCCCCTACTTCATGTGTGTGTGTCCTGGCTTCAACTGTGTACCGTCGCGCGCTAGCTAGAGGCCTTACTTTACGCACTCTTTATCACAGCGGGAGGTCATTTTATGGAACTTAATGGCCCACGATCCAGTCAACCTATAATTCACGGTGGTTCTTTTCAATCTTGACCCACGCCTGTTGGTGCCGCTTTCACGCGTCGTTCTTTCTCACGCGTCACTCTCAACGAATCTGATGCCATCTCACTTAACACCATATCCCGATGTCGATTTGGGAAACCTCGAAATAGCGCTTGAAAGCTGAAATTGTGACCCATTATTCCAGGGCTGCGTCCATTCGTTGTGTAGCCGTTTTATGTCAGTTTAACCGTCAATTTTGAGCCATTAAACCCATAGCAATTACCCGAGATGATTTAGGGCTATTTTGCCATTTCTTCACGGGTTCATGGGCTAAAGGGTTGCCGCCAGGAGTGGGAATTTAACGGGGTAAAGTGAATTTTATATTTCGAAGTTCAGGGGTGGACAAATCACAGTATCCATGCGTTTATTTGATATTTCTTCCTTATTGATTTCGTACCTTTTTAAAGGATCTAATTGTGTTGAAATTATGCATATCCCTGATCGAATAGCACTTGTGACAGCAGGAAAGCGACGCGGACGCGCTGCGTGAGTAGGGTCAGTTGGCCTTTAGCTTACTTGTTTTCCATACTGAGCATTTCCATGTCTTTAATGCGCGAGACAATATTGAAGGTTGGGCTCTATTTGGAATCAGAAAAATCGATAAATGTCTCGATTCACAGTGCACATATCGATTACCAGAGTATATCGTGTTGACTTACGCACCGCGTCAGGTCGCGCGGCGCGGCTAAGACAACTAGACACTATACTACCTCTTTTGGCCTCAATTATACGCGTTTTTATTTCTATTGAGCTTTTTTTTCTTAGAGTAGAAGCTGTAAATAACGTTCTTGAGACTTCATTTTTTACTGCAATTTCAAATTGTTTAGGATATACATTTAAATATTATGTTTTATTAACATAGGTCAATTATATTACTTTGGTGTACTTATGGGCCTCCTTATTTAAAAAGTTTGGAAATTAGAAACGAGCATTTAGGTTTGCGTACTTCTCCCGTTTTGGTGTTATAAGCCTTGAGTAGCTAAGATTAGCTGCTTTAGTTGGATTGGTGCGTGGCTTTTCATTACGCACCGATCCTACCCCCCCCAACCTCCCATCCTCAAATGATTTTGAGGGTTAGGTTGGGTTGGCGCAGAGAACCGAGTTCAAGGAAACAAGATGCGCTGTCATTATCCTTGCTTATACATACCTTTGTTATCATTAACCAACCCACTTTTCTTATAGTGTTGCACTTAAGCTTGACTGTGGCCGCACTTAGGCTTGAATTGTGACTTCAAGACTTAAAGGCACATTCATGATCGCTTAAGTGGTACCAATGCCTGATTTTTTGAGATTGGCTGCACCGCAGCTCACAGATTGTGCTATTTTCACAGCCTCAAGGGGTGTGACATGTTTTTTCCTCGCTGATCGTCCTCGGCCTACCCGCCGTCTCGAAGATGGTCTTACCTTCTTTGCCTGCGTCTCTCATGGCCCAACACTATTTCTTTTTACTGTTATATGTCGTTCAGGCGCGTTTGTTTGACATGTAGTCGCACTGAGTCAAATACAATTAACGGGTTTTATTGTTGATAATTCTGACGGCCTCTTTCACCTATTCTTCACTGGCGGACCGCGTAGGACCTACAATTTCCATAGTTTAGCCCCGATGGCCACCATGGCGAAAATGCTTCCAATCGCCGGCTCGATTTAGCACCTAATTAATGGCGAGACTGTTAGCCGCCGTAGGCGTCCATTGTGCTGGAGAGCTGTTGATATATATGGCTATGGAAATCGCGCCCACCACAATTTTCATCAGATCCACTTCGTCTTTGTTTGTGTGTGTGCACCCGTCATCACTTCTATAGAGTATTTACGCTTTCGATGCTGACGATTTCGCTTCGTCTCGGCTCATTTTCTCAATCCACCCCTCTCTGGCCACTTTAATTACTCCGCTTCGACTCCGATTATCAGTCTTCCCCCAGAACCAATCGATAATTTTGTCAGCTATTCTATAAGTGAGATGGCTCAATCAACAGTTTGTTAGATATCTGTCTGCACGGCCACAGCTCTTGAAGAACTCGCGTGCTCATAAATTTTTCCCCAAGTATCTAGGAAGCAAATGAAATTGTGTTACTCAATCTACTTACCTAGGTAACCTGATGAGAGAGGGCTTTTTCTGAAGGCTGGGTGGAGGTGGGCTCGACAGAGAAGTTGGAATGTTGTGTTGAAGGCTAAACATGTGCTATCATATGGTCCTTCTCTTTACCCTCATATTTTTCTTGATTTCTCGAAGCTGTCAGCGTAACCGTCGGGGTTAGGGTAGGGTTAACATGTAAAACCTTTGCACATATCTATTCTGCTCATGTTTTTTCTTGATTTTCCGAATCTGCCTGCCTTTCTTGCCCTTACCGAATCTGTATGGGTTCTTGCCAGGGTATAAGGCAGGGTCAAAATGACAAACCCTGCGCACGGATCTTCAAGTACGTACGATTACCTATATCACGATTCTGGGGTCAGGTAGGCTCACGAGTAGGGGAAGGAGGGTAGAGTTAGGTTTACCAACCTCCAGTTCTAGTTGGACGACACCGCAGAGGTTTCAGCTCCGTATTCTTAAGAACTTTTCTTTCTATGGACGAAGATTAAGACAATATTGATATATTGACTCCGTTCCTGATCCTTCTACCGTATCTAGCCCAATTCCCTGATTAATTGAATTTTTGAGCCCAAAACACTACTTTTATGTAACTAGGGGCCATTTTTTGGCACCCAAAGAGCTGCTATTTCATGCACTTCTCTTTCTGCAGTGTCAAGTATCAAATGTTATTTTCCAAGGAATCAAAGAACCCTTGATTTATCCCAGTGCTAACCCTAGACTGGGAACCCACTAATCAGCCACCAGGCCCGTGCGCAATCAGAAACTGAATTCGAAAAAATTTCGTTAGCCTGAAATGAATGCTATGGGTGGTAAATAGACTATATTTGAGGCTGTCCACACTCAATTGATCATTTCTTTGTCCTATTCCTTCTCCTCTATCTGTCAGCGTTTTTTGTCCTCGGACTGAAATCCAACGGAATTGGTTGGTTAGGCGCTCTCAGCCGCTCCAGCCGGGTAACTCTGGGCCGAATCAGAATTCGGTACCAGTGCTATCAACTTGACTTGAGTATGAAGTATGTAACTAATTTAAGCTAGAAATATATGAATTTTGTTGATTTGTTTGCTTTCGAATATGCAGCCTTGTTTCAAGTAAACAAAATTCGTAAACAAGCTTCTTCGAAATTTGCTCTGCTGCGAGATGAGATTGGTTAGGTTTTGTGTAAATAGCTCCAAATCTGGGAAATGAGGATGGATTTCTCTCCAGACTCTAGAAGGCGGGTGTATCGAAATATTAGTACTAATTTTTGCTTTTGGGTTACATTGTGAGTCTGTTGGGTCCCAAAATGTAACCCAAGGGCCAGAGAGTGGGATTCGGCCGCTTTTGAGCTCTATGCGTTTGTCAATCCTAAAGTAATTGTCGATTGCTGTTAGAAGCGGCAGCTACATTCAGACCGAGCAAGCTCAGTCATGCATGTGTCGCCCGGCAGTCCTTCCGCTTTTGGCAGCAACGGCCGCGATGGCTGCTGCTCTCACTGTCTCGTCGTTGATGTTGGCTGACCTTTTGCAGCTTTGTTCTTGAAGTTATAAAGCCCAGACGTAAATTTACCGTACCAACACCCCCTTATTGTTGTCGGCCTACACATTGATCTTTTGCAAAATTATGCTTTCTTGTGCTGTTCTCATCCTTTTTTCTGGTTTGGGCTCAAAAGAGGCCAATCGAGTACTTGTCGCTCTGTTTGCTATTTATGTTTTTATTTTCTTCGTTCTAAAAATCCTTTGAGTTACTTGTTTACTGGAGAAGCTCCCAGCAGTAATTTGAGCATATACGCATTCAATTGGCTTCGCACGCTAATGCCTGAGAAGGGGCTGTAGCAATACGCAACGAGCAAATAGGACTTTGCAATTTTGGCCCCTCCCATTTTATTGGCCTATTCCCACTACTTTGGATCATTGTTAACCTTTTTTAAAGCTCATTTTTTTTTCCGGTTGACAGGACTTTCAAAAGGAAACTTGTGAGCTTTCGTTCCCGCAAACGCCGAAAAATTGGTGCACTCCGCCCATTGTGGGCGGGGCTTGTCCTCAAGTGCATTAGGTACACTATCTCACCGGCTTTTCTAGCTTTTTCTTCCCCTTTGTTTTCTTCTTTCTCTTCTTTCTACATTCTGGGAGCCATGAACTGAATGCTCTGATTCTTTTTTGGTTCTGGCAGGAAGGATATTGGAGTTTGAGGTTCGAGTCCCTCGTTCCTTCATATCCTACTTTATGGATTAGGGCTTTATTAGGGCCATCGTAGCAACTTTTTTCCGAATTTTGGTCGTTATTACTCCATCTTGAGCGTTTTGGAACAGGTATTTAGGCTTGTGGTCACATTAGTATTAAGGTCAGGGGCTTTAAGCCGTTAGGCAAGGTTAGAACGGGGCGAAAAATACGGCGCTGTCCTGGAACTCTTTGATTATGGATGATTTCTATGGCTGAAGAAGTCTCACTTATGGAACTCTGATCGCCAAAGGCGTTTTATTAAGGGGCGTTACGTCAAACGTAAAAAAGCCTGCGATTCACTCTTACCAGGATAACAAATATTTTGTATAGACTCCCTTAACCCCCAGGGAGTTATGTGGGACCAAAATAGAAAATATTTGTTACCATAGTAACAAGTAAAGGATGAGCGCTGTAAAGAATTTTCATGGGCAGCAAAAACGATTTTAGTGGATGTTACGACTCACGGCATCGCCCTCTTCGATTTCATATCCCCCTCAGCTGAACCTACAATATTTTCGGGTTCTTTCACTCATCAGTAAATAATCGGTAAACAGTAAACAATCAAAAGTGTGCTAGAGATCAAAAATCGCCACGTTATGCAGCTGTGGAGCAAAAACTGGCATTGTAGCACGTTTTCCAGAATAACTATCGTTTTTCCCTATGAACCTAATTCATCTACTTGCGCTAGCAAAGCAAATGTGCTAAAATGCCATTTTCTGCTCCATGTCACATTCTGCAATATAGCGCTCTTTTTATAACGTTTTGTGTCTTATTTCGGCGCTAGTCTGTCTTGATAACATCCGGTAATTATCGCTATTGAATGCTCAACGGGAAGAGTTGAGTGCTCATGTCGACGTCATCGCTGTTACTCTGTTTCGCTGTAATGACCGATTTATGATGGATATGTGTGAAATCGTCCGTACTGCACGAATTTGGCACGAATAAGGGCAGGAAAGGGTGCTGGTACAGTTACGGCAAAGATGGATGGTCTGTTCACAATTTCATGATGGATTCCGGGCTTTGTAACAGGATAGGGCAGGAGGAAGAAAAATTTGGTAGGGTTGGGGGTTGGATCCAAGCCTGGTCTCAGCCACCTTTGGTGCGACGCGCTCTGAACTTTGTGTCTTGTTGTTCTTTATATCTGACGGCGCTGAACCACCACTGCTGAAAAACATCGATTTAGGTTAACCCTACCCTAACCACACCTAGCTTTTTTCATCGTGGGGGATTTCTAAAGATTGATTTATCCCGGCCCTAAACACTTGTAGAAGAAAGGCATTGTTGTTTGCGACAAGAATTTGGCGTGAAAAAAACCGTTTGAATAAACTTTTGTGCAGCAAGAGTTTCGGGCTAGCGCTAGGCGAGCTCAGAGAGTTATAATATCGGACCCTAGAGTCGGGTTTTCTTAACATCTGCTCGTTGCACAGAAGTAGACTCGATAGCCCTGTGAATCCACCTAGGAAAAAGGAATTTTGATTCAGCTGTTCGTCCTTTAAAGCGCTCAGCTACATTTTTACCCGAGTTGTTTATGTTGTGATTCATAGTCTCTGCGTTTCTCTCTTCCCTATATTCTTTCGTCCCTTCGACGTCAGGATCTCTCGTTTGCTAGCGCACTTTCTTCAGTGAAAATGTTTCTGTTTTCTGAATAGTCGAGAAAATCCTTTCAAATTCTTGTTCGCAATCAAGGATTTCGAGCTAAGCAATCAACTCTTACATCGTTTGCCATTCAGGCAGTTTGCCGAGTGAGAAGAAGAGCCAGTGCAAATCTGTGGTATGTTGAACTGTGGCGATTTTCGGAGCTAGCACGCCAAGATTACCTTTCGCGCTGGAGCCAATTTGCGCGATTGTCGTTCGTAGAAGTTACCTATGAACCTATGCCTTACTTATTGCAATTCACCTTTCCAAAAGTCTCCGCATTCGAGAGGAGGAGGGCGGTATTTTTTCTGAACAGTTTCCCTGAATCCATCCAAAGACGGACACTCTCGCTCCAAAACAGTCGAGGTACCTCCACTCTCCCCTCATTGAACTTGACGTAGACTTTGTGGACAGGCTGGAGTCCTGCCTTCGACCGACGTCATAACTTTTGCGAATCGAGGATTCGCTTAGCCATTCCCGTCGGTCATCGTATCGCGGCCAGCGGAATCGCTCGCTTTGCTTAACTTGAATCAATTTGGCGGTGAGATTGGGCACGAAGTGTGTGTAGTCAACAATCTTCAATCAGTTGAACAGTAGCTCCTAAGGATTTAAGTGATTCGAACGAAACATAGGAGGGGGACACGTGCTTGCGAGTCACTATCAGTGGTACTGTGCTCTGCTATTCTGATTAAAGTAACATACCGTGGGTTCTTTCATTACTCGGATCTACTCGTATGCATGAAAAGATGGGTCGCCGTTTTTGCATCTCTCACTTTAAGTCGATTAATGGTGTTGCCATGCCAAACAGTGGACCTACACGACAACTTCTATTGGCATGCCAGCATTTGTCCCTAGTTCCATGCCGTAATTCGATATCCTCGTAGCTCAGCTTGCTCACCTTCAAAAAGCTGCGCTATTACCGTATGCCGCTATAGAGAAATGGCCACAGATAGCCCTTAGGCCCAGATTGAAGCTTTTTCTGTACTCAAAGTGAATGACGCAAGTAGCAGCTTATATGGGGGTTATTGTCTTCGAAATTGCCACCTGGAATGACGTAACTCGTGGACCAATGAAGTGGTAGAAATTATGGGCTATGAAGAGTAAAGTAGTACTAGTGTCAATGGCGATCAATGTGGTGGAAATAATGAACACTCGTGCGTGCGTGGTGCGTGGACTTCCTCTGTTGGGCCCTCCACGAGTGAGTGGCCCAGCCATAGCAGAGCTCATTTGATACAGCGCTGTTGGCTGCAGGAGCTCAACTGGAAAACAATTGAGGATTGGTTTCGTTTTTGCTACAGCCGCATTCCACTAGGGTCTCCGACCGCGTACAGTAACCAGTTTATCGTTGCAGGACGCTGCAAGGAGCCTTATATTAGGATGGGCTCCTGTGCTCGATGACAATATGTTTGGCCGTTCTTTGGGTTGGGAATTTGCATGGAGACACCATGAGAACGCCTCACCAGGGAGAATGGGCCCAGGAAATTCTTCGGCCAAGCGCAGCTGATGCCCCTCATGCTAAGCCATCCGTTCCAGGACGAAAACTAAATGGGCAGAAGTTACCTTTTCAGGACCTAAAGTCCCCCTTTGCCCTCCCCACTCTACCTATGACTTCATGACCCCTTTATTTCCCGTAAAGAAATACGTAAGGCGCCAGGATGTGCTCCTTTATTCTGTCCGCCTACATTCGCAGCGATAATTAAAAAAAAATAAAAAAAAAAAAAAAAAAAAAAAAAAAAAAAAAAAAAAAAAAAAAAAAAAAAAAAAAAAAAAAAAAAAAAAAAAAAAAAAAAAAAAAAAAAAAAAAAAAAAAAAAAAAAAAAAAAAAAAAAAAAAAAAAAAAAAAAAAAAAAAAAAAAAAAAAAAAAACCCCCCCCCCCCAAAAAAAAACCCCCACCAAACCCCCACCCACCCCCCCACCCCCACACGTTTTCTCAGTACAAAGAACATTTTTAGTATTCAAGCCCTTTTGTTGATACTGCCAGCGATCATTTTCTATCCCTTTCTTTTCCTCTCCCCCTCCACTTCCTCTCTTTCCTACTTTCGCGAATCCATCACTCTCACGAACGGACCACCATTTTTCTGGCGGGTCCTAATCTAGGTATATGCGCCGCCCCTTTGAACTTGTTAATGTTTTTGCGTAGTAGTTCATCATTTTCCAAATTACGTCATACCCTGAAGATGTACAGCAGTGTGGAGTACATCGCCGTGACATACACATTTCCATGCCCTGCAGTTGTAATTGTTGTACCTCTCAGCAATTTTAAGGCTTTCTGTAGCAGACACCGTGTCGCAATTTTACAGTTGTCTTTTACTCCCCGTCGCATCTCTGCGACGCCTGCTTTTCTACGTGTGTAGTATTGTAGAGTACATCGCCGTGACATAAATCTTTCTATGCTGCAACTTCAACATGATACTGCGCATTTTGAATACACTAGTTTTTACAACTGATCTGTTCCAGATTTAAGGTGTAATTTGTCTGCTCCCCGTTGCATTTATGATCGATTTTTGACGCGTAGTATAATATGGGGTCATCGTCGTGACATACACTCGCCATGCGGCTTATTAATTTGCATTTTTAAGGTTTCAAAAATACTCTGTCTAAGAAATTTCACATTTTTTTTACTTATCTTCGAGATAATTGAGTAATATGCTTATCGTAGTTGCGCTGGACCCCGGATTTTTCGTAGTACTTGCACTCTGGGTTCTAGGCCGTAGTTTCGCATTGCGAGTAGATCATAACTCTTACGTTCGCGTGGTCACGGGAGCTTCATTGGAGAGATGCGAGCACCATAAAGGGAATCGAATTTGCTTCAGAGCGCTTACCAGCACAGTCAAGAGACGGGCTGAATTGCGGCTCGGAGGCTTTCATTGAAAATCTGCCCTATTCGTTGAGCATAAAAATCATTTCGTAAACCTGCGCTAATTGTTGGCCTTTTTGGATAATGGACAAATACGCATTCAAAATTATGTTCGTCACTGGTCACTAACGTTTAGGGTACACAAGTTTGGGTTATAAAATATCGGCGCCATAGGAGCTATTACGCAGCCAGTTTCCGGAGCGGAGCTAAGGTTGGAATGAGATAAGTGGGGTGTACCCTCCACGTCTTTTGGACGATAAAGGCTTCATCCGACCAGAGCCCCAACCCTTAACCTGACCCCGCCCATTCCATTTCCTGCTTTGTAAGCTAGCCTTGTCCAGGGTTCATGTAAAGCACGCTTCCTCGCAACGCTAAGAAAATGCCCAGTGAATTCAGAATAGATGCCAATGAAGCCGATAGTGTGATTAGTGCAAAAAAAGTCAAGTGGAATTTGTGAGTACGGTAGGATGAAAGTTGTGTATTTGAGTGTATGAAATTAGATAATTGTATGATGATGATGTGTGGTAGTGTGGTGGCTAATGTTGGTATCGACTGCTCGTGTAGCTCGAGGAGGCTCGATATAATTCACTCTTCCCTCTCGCGCGTTCCGTAAATTGGACCACGTCCATCCATCCGTGCTACATATAGCTTGGATGGGCTACCGCGCGCCCTGGTGGCGCCCCATAGGTCGTCGAAATCCGGGCCGTGTTTTTCGTGCAGAGTTCCAAACCTTTTCAACGATTTTTGATTTCTCACAGCTAATTAGCTTTTTTAGTACTGTGCTTTTGTAGCTTTCTATGGATTGTCTTTGAGAATACTGTACTTCTTGACTCATCATGCTTGTGCCGATCGATAATCGATTTACAGTAGGACATTCTGGGATCCTGATACTTCCCGTCGTGCATCAATATTGAAGCGCTAGCTCATCAGTGGAGAGTGTTTTTCTGAGGGGTTCTTCGATTAGAGAGTTTAGAGCCGAAGATGGTTAAGCCTGATATAAGTCATCTGGGTCGTTACAGAGAAGACGACTTCCTGGCGTTCGGTCGTCAAGATGCTGGCTGAAACTGCTGGACAATTTTTTGAAATTTTTCATGATTTTTCTCTGTAAGGGACATATTAGCACCTTTTTGAGCCTTAAAATGCTTGGTAGGGTAGAGATCATTTACGATAAGCTGCAATATTCGTCATTTTCCGTGCAGAATTTATCGCGCCTTATGAATTTATGGGCTCTACGGATAGACAACATTAGAACGGAAAAGGTGATTCTCAGGACATTTTCAGCTCGAGCTCGAGGTTCGTGTATCGATTTCTCCGCATGATTCCCTTCGTTCCGTGCGAAGTAATTTGTTGTCAAATGAAATGTGCAGTGAGGAGCTCGAGCAGGAGAAGTTTTTCTGAACGGCCGCGGGCCCACTCTGCTGGCCAGCTCAGCTCCCATCCAGCCAATTACGTTATGCTCTTCAAAATTGGAAGAGCTGCTTCTCTCTCTGTGGTCGAATTCTGTTTTGAACGAGCCGGCCCTGCTTACGAGGCCGATGCTACGAGTAGGGATGGAGTAGTGGCAAAGGGCGCAGCTAGTACTTGCGTTAGTTGTGGATTTGATTTCGTCCGAGAAACCATGTTTTTCAACCCTATGGGCTACTCGGTGCATAATCTGATTGGAAGAATGATATGTGCTCTGAGAATGGCTTGATTTCACTGTGTATAAGTCAAAAGTTCTCCACCATCGGAATAGCTCTTTATTTCACCGTGAAAGTTACCTGCACGGCGCATTCCACGGGAACACGCTGACTGTAAGCTCTTTGTTGACATTTTAGCCTCAGGAATAATGGTAACAATAGCGATTACCTGGTGGAATGCAGAAAAATTGTCATCTAGATTCTCTCCTGAAGCCTCTTGGGATGCGCCATGCCTTCTACTCCCACTCAGAATCATAACGGCGTTTGAATGCGGTCCGGCTTAAACACTAACATGCTTGTTCGATGTATGTACAGATCGGTAATTCAACCTTCTGGACGCATTTTTCAACGACCAGTTGTCTTTATGGCTCTAAGGACTTGGTTCGCCTGAGCAGTGTGTGAATCCGCGATGTGAAGCTTTAATCGGCACCACTTGCCACTGCTGCTTCATTTCGGCCCTAAATGGCCTAGATCAAGTGTTTACTATGGATATCCTGTTACGCAGAGTCTACTGAAGTCACCTTTAGGTCGCTCGCAGCGGCGTTTGATGCGCACTTGGCACGACTCAAAGGGTCGTTCGCCAAAGCGCACCTCAGTAGTCTCTGGTAGCCTCCTGAAAGTTTTGCTTACACCAACCCGACTCCCCACGACACCTTATATCCCACTGTAACTTTTACTTGATATTGACTAAGGCATGGACATCACCGGATGGCCTGGCCGCGATGCTCGTTGATGACGTAATAACTCTTTGATTGACCACACTACTCTCCTCGTGCGAGGTTTTCTGGAAGCGGCCTTTCAACGCCTTCCCAGACGGTTAACAACTCGTCCTTCACCCTACTCGTCCTCCCAACCCTCCCAGTGATGCAACAGCCCAGAAGCGCCTACGGCCATGGCCCGATCGGCTGTCCTGCAGCCTTAATCCCATGAATTTTTCAAACTTCGGCGTAAGCGGCAGCATCGTTGAGTTTTCGATCGTCGAGCTCGATGCGAGCTGGGCTGAGTTCTGAAAATAAACCTTCCAATTTCGGTGATGGAAGCTATTTCACTCGGCGTTGCTTTCTCATGGACTTATTTATTTGGATGGGAAACTCCGCAGAGAGGATATATTTCTCCGACGACGACGCGAAATCCGTCTTTATCCTTTACTCGGCACAGTCAGCCTCCTCTACCCGCGCTCAGCACTCATCACCGGCATTCTCCTCCACCATCCTATGACTCGACAGCAGAGATATTTTTGAAAGCCGCGGGGGTAGAATATGAGCTCGTTGACTTTTACAGGGCTATTTTTCCTCTATCAAGTAAAAATATGCTAAAGTGTGAGGTTCCATGAAGCACTCGTAACCATATTTATTCCTGAAAAAAACACTGTTTAATACAGCTGGCAGGCTGCATAGAGCGCATGTGCACGTAAGCTTTCATTAAATTAATGGCCAAGTTGACGCCTCATAATCACTAGAGAAAGTGCTCTGCTTATTGATCCGTTTGGCGCTTATGGGACTTGTTTAGTGATCCTGCGGTTCTCATAATGAGTTGCCCTTCCGAGAAATTTGCTCCTTCCAGTTGCAATCTTTTTACTCCAGAAATTGTTATATGCAGTGCTTTTTTTCTCTGCTGACAAAATTGGCTTAAAGATAAAGCACCGAGTTGTTTGTGATAGGCAATGAGTGCCATTAGGTTCGGTTTTATGGACGATATTCACCGCGATATCCAACCCAAGCTTCTTCTCAATTTTCTCTGTGTTCATCATTCATCATGTCATCATTCATCAGGCTCCAGTGGAAAAACTGTAAATGTTGAATGGACGAGTTCTGGAAGATCTTTGAAGTCCACTTTCTGTCTTCTCTGGGCATTTGGATAGTGTAGGATATTTATCTGCATCTCCGAGTCTCTAGTCAATAGATTACCCCACTTTCTGTTCCCAAATCAATCACTATTCCCATCCTTGTCGGCCAATGGGCGGGGTTTGTATAGTGGGCGGGGCATATGTGGTAACATAGGCCACTTGGGCGGTACTTTTGCCTGCTTTGGTTGGAATTTTTGATTTTTTTTGCACTTTTCTCCTGAAAATGTGATAACCACCATTTCGGGATTCCTTCATATACCATTCCTGAAATGGTAATACTTACTTATCCTTTCTGGGGACCCAAAATTATTAAAGTGATGTGATCGAAAGGGTTTATCATTCTGAATATATAAATCTATCATTTTTATGTGAGCATCACTCGATTTGCAACAATTTCACAAATGCTCACTGAGAGGCAATTTTTAGCCTATGATGTCAAAATTGACATCATAGACTAAAAATTGAAAATCGGTTGGGCCATTTTTGTTCGTTGTTATGGAAGCGTTTCTATGTAGGTAATCGAATTGAGCTTAAAATAGAAAACTCAATTTTTCGAGTCATTCCTCCCTCAGTCGTCCATGCCTCACATGGTTCTAAAACAGGTTTTAATTAGGAAACCCGTCTCTTTTGCAATTTTTCAAGAATTTGACTATCCCCCGCCCCTCCCACGGAGGATTTGAGATCTGTTACGGTTTCTTACCACAATACAGGAGGGTTACCCACGATTGCCACACCTACCACCTCTACCACCATCCCAACCACCACCCTCACCATCATGGGTCTTTCTATAGTATCTAAGACAAATCGTCACACTTCATTTCTACCTACTTTTTCCCAGCCGTCGAGCGAGAAGGGGGACGGGGGGCTAAATAGGCTTGGAGCAATATACAGCAAAAACCCTACATAATGACCCCTACTTTACGCCTACGTATTCCGTAAAATTTACTCCTAACTCGTCAAAAACCCGTCAACAGCTCCCCCTATCCGCACCACGACCCTTCACCTTCCATTCATTACGCCCTTTGCATTTTTTTAAAAAATGCGTGAAACCCTTGCTTCACCTCATACGTGACCGAAAGCGTCAAATACGCCCTCCTCCCCTCCACCCTGCCCCATCTCGAATTATTTTGAGCGGTATGGTTGGCCCTGTTTACATGTGTACGCCTACCCTTTGCTTTAGACGGGCATCCGCATTTTCTCGCAATTAAGTCATTTTTGCAATTATTTCTGCCTTCGGATGGAACGGCATACGAACAACTCCGTGGGAGGTCCAAATGACCCTTTCAATCATCTGGTATGACCGAAGGTCGCCCAGCTCTGGTTTTTCAAAGCGCATTTTAAGCTGGTTTTCTCTAGTGATGAAGCTCTGAAATGTCTGGTCCAGAGCCTGAAATAGTCTCATAATCTTTCGTTCTCACAAAACCAGTCATTATCGTCGCATGCGACAACATCTGGTTGGTCGTTTTGTGAGGTAACTGGGGATTCAAGCTTTGTGTCCATTCCACTCCTCAACGGCTCACGCGCTATCTCTTGGCCTGTTTTTAGGTCTCAGGCTCCAAGGTTTTGTTTTGTTTTTTCTACAACTTCAGGACCATCCTTTTTGGTAGTCTTACCGGTAAAGATCATTTTCTTATCACCAACCCACGAATTATCATTGCCAAAGCTCAGGTCCGGGTGTATATCAGTTCTCTTCCTGACGTCAGGTCTCATCACCTCAGACCAGGCTTATTTGCTCGTAACAAGCCTAGAGCCCATGCCTAAGCTGAACCCCAAGCCTGGACAAAAGCCAATGTTTAATCGCAAGCCTGAGCCTAAGCGTAAGCCTCAGCCCTAACCCTAGGCTCCCATCGTCGAGCAGTTCTGGTAACTTAACCTAGGAGGAGAACTGACGCCTCCCCTCGAACCCTACACCACGCATCACGTCATAGACATAAAAAGTAGACCATGCCAATTCTCTGAAATGGACTTTCGTATTGGATGGTGGCCGTAAAAGGGAAAGCAGTAAATCAATGAAGATTTGTGCCTTTTGAGCGAACCCTCTTACTAATTTTTTTTTTTTTTTTTTTTTTTTTTTTTTTTTTTTTTTTTTTTTTTTTTTTTTTTTTTTTTTTTTTTTTTTTTTTTTTTTTTTTTTTTTTTTTTTTTTTTTTTTTTTTTTTTTTTTTTTTTTTTTTTTTTTTTTTTTTTTTTTTTTTTTTTTTTTTTTTTTTTTTTTTTTTTTTTTTTTTTTTTTTTTTTTTTTTTTTTTTCTTTTTTTTTTTTTTTTTTTTTTTTTTTTTTTTTTTTTTTTTTTTTTTTTTTTTTTTTTTTTTTTTTTTTTTTTTTTTTTTTTTTTTTTTTTTTTTTTTTTTTTTTTTTTTCTTTTTTTTCTTTTTTTTTTTTTTTTTTTTTTTCTTTTTTCATCCCCGAGAGTATTGCGGATGCGCGTGGAACGAAAGAATAATGGAAGCTCTCTCTTGTTCGTGGTTAGCAGTTCCCTCTCCTCGGGTTGTTGCCTAATGGCTCAGCGCGGGGATGTATCAGGGTGTTGCGCCGTCCCCCTTCGCCGACGAGATCTCGATTGGATCCGCGATTGGGAAAAGGGCGGGGCGGGAGGGGAATGTACGTCTCTGTGAAGTATATTGGAGACACTGTCAGTCATATTCTTTTTCTGCAAAAAGGGAGTAAATCTAAGAGGGTGCGAAGCCCATGAGATTTTGTGGAAACTGGTTGCAAAACCACCGGGTTCACATTCCTCTGCCTCCCCCCCCTCCTCCATCTCCGCTGAATGGACTTTTTGAAAAAAAAGCCAACAGATAGCGAGGTGAAAAGGACCTGAGCGGCGAGCCATGAGATCTTATGAAAGTAACCCTTTGGGGTGTCGCCGTCTGATTTCTTCGAAAAATGGGTTGATTCTTACCTGAATAGGAGGCTTTTTGGGAGCTAGAAAAATTTACTATAGATGCTGAACACCAAGATGAGAGACCATAGGGACAAGCGGGACGCAGACACCAGCGCAGTTCGTAAGCTTCGAAGGCTTTTGCTACGCGCTCGGATATGCATACCTCTGCACTTGCAGATTCAGCTACCTTATGCAATGAAGTGAGATGGTTTCAGCAGACTGAAAGTGAAACTTTAGATCTCTTTAATTCTTAATACCATTGTACAACCACGTCATCCTATAGGGAAATTTTTGACTAATTCTTCCAGCCCGTTGAGCTACTGTTGTGGCCCATTTTAGCAATCATATCGTCATAGATTCGCTTGTACCTAAATAGCTTCCTAGAAGCAATTTTCAGTATCTCAAAGGTAGACTGACATGACATTGCATGACATGACAAAAAGTCGTCGTGATTGATGGACAACTGCTGGAACAGTGCCATCGCACTCATTGTGTCTTTCGTAGCCATGGAGAAGCGCAAGTTGTAGATCGGCCATGTTTTTTGGCTATCTATACATGACATACTCTCCACTGGATCCCTAAAAATTGCCTAAATAGTTAAGTCAGAAAGTAGCTGGGATACACAGAGTTCAGCGTGAGATTACGTGCAATACGTGTAGCCGACCATAAGGCACCAACCCTGCTAGCTATTTTACCACCAGTTACTGATTACGGGCCTTACGATGATCCACTCTTGTCTCCTTTAATTCTGCGTAGCTTTTAAAGGAAGCGATTACGATAAGGAAT
>MU872099.1:0-13470 GCA_036418205.1 Ostertagia ostertagi | reverse complement strand
TTCTATGTAGAGATTCGTCCCAAGGCCGTTAGTTACGCTGTGTCTGTCGTAGCTGCAGACCCAGTCTCACAAGTGGTGATGGCTTCCAAAAAAATCGATATCATGAGCGTTTTTTGATGCTCATGATGCTATTGGATGTCACGTGGGTTGCCAGGTCCACAATTACGACAGACCATTCGTGCGAGAAACCAGGCGTATCCATGAGTTACCACGTGGTTTTTGAAACACCACGGAATTCGTGGAAAATGTTACATTGACGTCTTTGCTTTGATTCATTACTGCGGCACACCAATGCTTTTGTTACTCTCGTGATGACGGCATTGATTAATAAGCATAATGTCCCCCGGGATGAGCTGGAGGAAGAGAACAATGAACGGCTCTCATCTGGTATTCTAAAAGGATTTCCTCGATGTCTTCCCCACCAGCTACGGATGATTCCGACCTCAGCATCATACCATTAATGGTCCTTTATCTCATCTCGGATTTTTACGACATTTTATTCCAAAATTGGGCGCTATCGCAAGATACAGGGGCATTGTGGCGGCAGTGCATTTGAAACCGCGTAAAACATCTCCTATTTGTTAAAAAGGAATAAGCTTTAGGCGAAGGAGAGGACATTTGTGGATGCGTGAGCAATTGACATTTCCCTGGGTTCCTGCCCCACATCCTGCGACAGCTCCCGAAACATACCATATTGGCGATAGCGCAGAACACATATCTATTTATTTCGGAAAACGAGCAGTGGGTCGAGTGCAGACACACACCACAAGTGACGACGGCCAAGAAAAAAGAAAAGCCATTTTTTCTTGGCCGTCGTCACTTGTGGTGTGTGGTCTGCACTCGACGCTCTTCTCGTTTCCGAAATACGTACCACACTGTCACATTGAACAGATTCGTTCTGATCAAACTGTGCCTAACTTCATGTTCCAGAATTGACCATATGTAATTGGATGCAGGAAACCGTAAACTTATCACCAGTAAGAAAGTTTTTGGTGAACCAATAATTATTGATTGAAAATTGTGAAAAAGTATGAGTAGAAGCGCCCATAAGGGGTTTCCTCAATGTTTTGAACCTCTAAAAATGAAACTTTTTTGAGTGTGGACTGAGCAGGCCGAGGTCACGGAAAATCCTCTCATTTGTGGAAGTCGGAAATCGGAACAAGCAGTATTTTTTTCGAATACAAATGCATCACATGTGGAAGTACTGCTTGATGTTTACCCACCTAACTTCCATCATTAGTGATGAGAGCAGTTATTGCGGATTTTGGTTCTAAATTCTTGGAAATTATATGATAGCTGCCCGCCCATTTGTAGGATTTCCCTGCGTTTTGGAATAATCTCTGCTTCTTCCTAATTTTGTTTTTGAAATTGTTGAATCGCCCTGAAAATAGACCACATGTGGCTGCTTCACTATATTCTCCTGAGTTATGAGTAAATAATCTTGTCATTATGCCATTTTTCTTGTAGTGAGAGAAACAGGATTTTTCTCGCACTCTGCTTCTCTAGTCTTTGCTCTTTGCTGTGGAAGATCTAATTTTCTCGCCCATCTTCGGTTATCATGTGAAGAGTCACCCTAACTTTTGTCCAAGGAAGATCGTCGCTTTTTTTCAGTGCTTTTGGCGCCCTTAGTTCCCTTGAATACTCTTGTTTGCTAGAGAATGTGGTGATATGAGAATGGCAGCCCTACCAAGCCCGTGGTCCGGATCCTATACGAAACCTCTCTCTGGCTAGCCGAATCTTACGTCCTACATGGTGCTTCACGGTTCCCAGCAGGAGAACCAGATCCATTTAGACTCGGCTATCTCCATCGAGAAGTGGTATTGTGCATGTCCGCCGCTAATCGTGAACATGGTCTGAAAGACCAGATCCGTAATCCTAACCGTCCATGAGGTCAACCAAGCTCCATCCCTTCTGGGTCCAACACCAGACTCGCCGAGGAGGAAAACATCATTCAGTGAATTGGCTGTCTTCAATTCATCATATGTTTTCGAATCCAGATCCCATTCAAAAAACCCTACGTTTCCAAATCAGATTCGGGTGTCTGGCTCACCCCGAAACGAAGAATCATAAACACCAACCGCTCCCCCGGCCTGTATGCGGAACGCGTGCACTCCAGGAAATGATTTATAATGCATGGCCTGCGCTGATTTTTCCTGTCATCTCCAACCACTTTACTTTGCACTTGTTGCAGCGAATGGAAATCGACAGCCCTTCCTCGGGAAGCGATAGAAAAGCGAAGGGGTTCAACGTAGACCTACCAAACTTTCGCTCCTGCTCCAGGAATGATGGTGAAGAGGGTTGGAAATATTCATCTTGATCAGTTTTTCATCAGATCGCCCGTGATTTATTGAGCCTTCATCACCTGTTGGCCCTGTGATTGCTACCTGCACTAAATATTCAGCATTCTGCTCGGGTGATCTCCACAAAGCAAATAATTTGGACTTAGGCTCGGTTGATCAGTCGTTACATACCTTTAATCCCCTCCCCTTGTCTGGCTAGGGGCCTTTTCAGACCTCTCTTCACTTCGTTATTTACGGTGCTTCCTCCTAGGCTGTGGCCTGATAGGAACTCCATTCGCCTTTCTTAGGCACCGAAAATTACCAGAGCAAAATCTTCGCTCCTAATTATTTTTTCCTAATTCCTAACGATTAAAAAAATGCTTAACTTGAGGGCGGAGTTGAAGACAAAACGTAGTTCATTAACAATCAAGGTTGAGGTGGTCAGTGGTGCAGAAATGAAGAAAAAACCATGACCCAAACCTTGGAACCGTGAAACGGCTCAGAACCTCAGCAATGCCCTTCTTTCTTCTTTGATTTTTGCACTGATGCGGCTCTCATCATTGATGCTGCCCTCTTCAACGTTAACACTCTCTCTGCTAAACGGCTAGAGTCAGACAGCGAGGGGTCGTCTATCGCCAGGCATGTAGAGGCGCAAGCGGCATGGGAATGGCCCTGCTAAGCCGCTGAAGTCATACTCTCCTTGTAAAACTCGTATCGTTCTGCACTTTTCGGAGCCCACCTGCCTTTCAATTCGGTCTACTACCCTTTCTTGGACCTCCGACTTGTTGTGGAAACTCCGCTAACTATGAAGTTGGGGAATTCTCGTCGTCTTCATTGTCATGCTTGATGGGCGGAGTTTGTAAGATAGCGTGCCGTATGCTTCCTTTGAACAGCGCCCCATATTTTTGGCCGTCATCCAAATAACCCTATCTCTGCGCATTGACACTGACAGTGAATTCCCCGAACTGGATCAATCCTCGCTTTCTTAGTATGAGTAGTTAGTCATAATGGCTGGAAGAATGTGTTAAAATTCATCGGCGTTGGCGAAAGGGCATTCAGAGGATGTTTTGCCAAATACAGCAGTCGGTTACTTCAGCGAACTTTACTGGAACTAAACTCTACCTCTCACCCGGCATATCTTGTGCATTTGGCTAGCACCACTGGAAAAACCTTTTAAAGGGCTTGAGCCAGAGTTTTGACAGTCTCTTTGAAACTTTTCTGATTGCTCTTACTTTTATCAACGGAAGGTGGCCAAGTCGCACTTCCCGGTCTGCTCTGTTGCAGACTAGATGAAGTGCGTGGGTATGATTGATCATCCCGATGTTGGTTTATAAGAGGTAGTCATAGCTTTCTGTATACTTAGAAAACGAGGTGTTAAATTGGATGGTGGATGTGTTTGTGAAGTGATATGAGCTCGTTGAGCACTCTGTGATGCGTCATTGCTGCAAAAGTGCAATCTTCTTCTGCTATTGAACCGAGCTCGAGTCATTGCAGGATTGAACCGAATTTCTCACCGCAAGTCCTGCTCGCTAGACTGAAATCAATTATCCGCTGAATTTGAGGAACACGTCGTGAATGAATCCTGACAGATCACTTCCTCCATAGGATGCTACAAAGCTGTTCATGAAGGTCGTAGAAGAGCCGTTTTCATAGCTGGAAATCGCGCCACATAAGTACCAGGGTCTATCCGCGCACGACCACCTCTTCGTTATCACTTCAACTCAAAAGTGTCAAATATCTTGTTCCCAAGTCTGCTGTCTCTTCACAGCGCCCACTATCTCTTACTTCACGGTCTGATTCTTTAAACTCCTCTACGGCCTAAAAAAGTGGACCCTTGACCTTCACGTTTTCGATGGTCTCTTTTTCCTTGTTCTTCGATCTCGATCATTCGAGCCTTTGTTGTCATTTTTGAGCGCAATAACCACACCTACATTGTCGTGGAGCGTGCCTTATCGAGCATCTTCCATCATGCCAAAAGAAGTAGTCACTCTTCATCGAAGGGACTACTTCTTTGGGCCAGGGTCAGCCTAGTAGGCCTCTTGGAAATCTGTAAACAAAAACTTGTTCATGCTTTGTATTTGGGCAGCTTTTCAAGAACGTGCGTTGCACAGTCCAAGTGCAATTCTGCCGTGGATTCGGTGTCGTCAGAGATTGCGATGTGTCGCGGCAGCCGAAAAGTTCGTTATCGTCGTTGATGTTCTAGACATATCGCATTACTCTGGCGAGAATATCTCGGCGCCCTGCTCGGCTCCCGTCAGCTTTCTCGTTGGCAATCGGGAGCCGTCCTCCTAAGCCCGACCAGCGTTCGTCACCTCATCGTATCCCATTGCACTCTCTTCAAATCTATGACAGTGATGACGTCACTGACCTACGTTCGTGGGCTGGATCCCTCAGCGCACTCAAAGGAAGGGGAGGAAAGTGCGATGGGACACCTCTCAAGGCTCTTCCACTACTGATGAACGGTGACGTCATCAAAACCGCTCCGCCCTCTAACCACCGTAATCGCTGCCTTGGAGTCGAGCTTCCCACGATTTCTGTCAGACTCTTTATAGACTTGTTAGCTGCGCGCACCAGCAGGAAAATCCTTTCCTTTTTGAGATTTTTCGAGTTTTCTCTCATTGGTTCGATCACCACTCCTTGCCTCTTTCTACTACAGAAGAAAGCATTCAGCGTTGATGAATCCCTTTTTGGATTAATCGTTCTCGTAATGATTGAAGGCTTCGTTGGTCTTAACGGCGCACCGGTCAGGACTTGATCCCCGGATCAAGCGCGTGGTAAGGACGCCACTAACAAGTCAACCACACTTTTGTTCGACTGCTGTGGGTAATTTTACCTTGCTATTCATTGCATTCTCTTCTTACTCATTTGAGCCGAACCATCGGGTTACTTACAAGATGGCATTCATTCTATTGCTATAACTTCGTGTGCGGTCCAGCACTCCAACATCAGCACTTCGGTATTGCCCCTCATCATCTTTTCATTGTTATGGCCACATCTTATGCGCTTCATGCATGAAATACCAGAAGATAGAGGTGTTTGTGAAAACGATTTAGAAAGAAGAAAGCTTTAGGCGTTTGTCAGTCCCTTCCTGATGTGCCATTCATTCCAATCCTTTTTACAAACATAGTAAATAGTATTTGAAAGCACACCCCCAGATCAAATTTGTGGGGTCACAGCGGTCGATAACGGAGTTGTGGATGCAGAGTTCTTTAAATGGAAAGGAAGCAAAGAAAATCGTCGATGAAGCCCTAAACAAAGATTCCCCTGAAATAAGGAAGGGGCGGGGCCGGACGAGTTGTACGAACTTGCCTGCTCCACGGCTCAACTAACCCGCCGTATTTGAATTAGCCGCTACGCCATTGTGGGTCATGGAGTGTGCGCGGCGTAACTCGTCCGTGCGTTGAGATTATTCGTCATGACTTCACTTTTTAAGACCGTAGCACCATCGTGGCGCGCTTTAGAGCCGCAACAACGTACATCTGTGGGGCACTCTGTCCCACCCATGGAATAGATTTTTCGACATGACCTCGTCTGGTTCGTTAATGCAATTTGACCTGACCCTACAGAACGTAATCAAAGAAGTGTCCACATTCGTCTCATTTTAAGGCATTATTCCTAGAAATTTCTTCATTTTGTATCTTTCTTCTCCATTGTGCTTGTGGACTTTCATTTCATATAGCAGGTATCAACAGGCATTACAAATTACCGTCCTCATCGTTGAATTCTTCCAACTGTATGTAAGCGGCGGTGATGGTCTACGATAGTTGGATAAACGCTGGATTCCCATTTTTATAGAGAGTTCAGAGTAAGAGTACTCATGTGAAAGGCAAAGATAGCCGAAAAGGTTCGCCTATGGACAAATCCTCTCGCAGTCTCGGATTACGTCCGGCGCAAAGAGGTACTCATAGCTGCAACCTTCGGTTTGTGGAGCGTAATCTGAGTGGAGGTTTTAGCGGCATCTTCCACCAGTCTATTGAGTTTTTCTGCGGCCAGCTGCCATTTTTTGGCATCGAAAGCTCTATAATTCTTTATAAAAGTTGAGTTCGTTCACCGTGATAGGTGATCCTTCATGTTAACTCTTGCCTATTATGCAGCTCTTCCTTCACAGCTTTTGAGATTTTCAGCCTCAAGGTGGCTTCTTATGACTACGCTGGTTAAGCCTTCACATGTCCGAGCAGAGTTAAAGGAACGCTGTAGTTCCGATTTCCGGATTGTAAAATGTGCTTCGGAAATCGGAATTATAACAACGGGCGCATCTGGCGCCTCAAGGGTATTGAAATATTGTTGCGCTTTTCTACTGCATTTATTTACTCGGTGAAAGTAAATGTTCACCCGAACGCGTCATTAGCGCTCCAAACTCTCTGCTGTAGGACTGTTCCACGTTTTTGAGCGGAGGAATGTTCCGATTTTTGGGATTTCTGCAAATTTCGTGGGTAAACGTACGCGACGCTGTTAGGCGCGCTCAGGTCATAATGGACAGGGTTACAACCGTGAATGTCACACTCCTTTTGCAGTTTGAAAAGTGCGGGCTAAAGCTCTGGCCCATCTTCCCTCACCCGCAATCCACTCCTTTTTTCCGCAAGCCCCGCCTTCCGCTGTCAGTTGCCACATGGCGCCGTTTGAAAGCCCGGGGTGCAGTTGCGGCAGCAGTTCCCTTGCAGTTGAATGTCGTTGGTACTGGAGCAATGAAGCTAGGTTCGTGAAACTCGTCCAATACGTCCTTCTCTATCCCAAGGTGGAATGCTGAAACAGAGGTCCTTATTCAGAGCATAATCGTCGTTTTCTTGCTTTCTACTTTTTGTTCCACACCACTCCAAACCTCTACCTTCATTAGGGCACGCTCTTTCATACTTATTTTATCCCGAATCTTGCCTTTAAGGGTTTTACTGCAGGGCATAAATTAGATCTTTGCTCCAGTACTTTACAAATAGCCAGTTTTGTCCTGTTTCACATAATTATCAACTACAATTGCCAGCGCTATATTGAGCGTAACCATTGGTTACGCCTACTGATATAGTGGTTATCAGTGTTACTACCTATAGGAATCATAACAGCATGGTAATGGGGTAAAGTGATGCTGTTTGGGCATTTTCCTCGAAGTTGAATGTTGCCAATGCTTTCCAATAGCTTATGAGGTTGCATTAAAAAGTCAGCCATTCATCGCTGCTGCTGCTGCCGCTTGACGGGACGGCCCGTCACAGTGCAGCGCCAAAAATGACTCTTTTCAAGAGCAGAGTGGCCGTCATGTGCTGAGCGTTATTACATCTTGCTGGCAGCTCAAGAAATCGTTTCTGTTCATCCTCGTTGATCGTTAACATTTATCACTCTCACTAATGGCTTAGTAATGGCAGTATAACCGCATGACATCTTCCTCGTCTTGAGTGTGAGCCAAGTGGAATCGGTGATCTGGTTTTCGCCAGACCTCTACAAGCCGATTTATGAGTTACTGGGGGTTTCAGGGGACTTCCACGAACCCCGCGTGTTACTCAATCGCGTGGCATGTTCCAGAGAATGTGCCGATCTCACCTCCTCTATATAAAAATAAGGTTTTTTTTCGTGTTGCGCTCGTATCTCCTGGGAAGCTGTACAAAAACAGCTTTTTCTCACGCTCTCATGGCTGTTGATTGTTTTTCCCAATCGTTCATACTTCTTCATCTCTTATCGCGAAATTCGCTCACGATACTCCAAAAAATCGATAATCGAGGTTTTTTCTTTGTAAGCTCCTTTCACTTTCTTTTGGTTGTTCAAGACCAGTTTTGAAGCTGTTAGGAAGATATTTAGATTACCAAATAATCACTACTGTGAGTACTAGTGAGGTGATCGAATTGTACCATCCATCGATCAATACCTATAGTTTGCTGTGCTAGCCATTTGCTTGTCGTGCATTTTTTGAATATCTTGGATGTTTCCACTTCGTCTCGAACATGAATAGTTATGAATAACCTGCTAAAGCCAGTCAAGTGAACACCTCCTTTCTCACCTCCTCCCCCTCGGGTGAAACTATTATCGGATTGACGCCCTCTGATTGACGCGCCTCTGCTATTATTGATTAGTTCAGCAACACAAATTGTATAGATGGATTGCAAAACGATGTCTTCCGTGGTCATATTCGGTACTTGAGAAGTACGTATTATTGCACTTGAGGATACAGTGAGGCAGTCATTTTTGCTTTTAATCTCTATAAAGGTAATATCGATTGACGCGCACAGCCATTATCGTAGCATTAATTAGCATAGCCATTAATTGTAATGGGGCGTGAGATTAGTTTTCCGTGATTTTCCAAGAGGCCATCGACACTTTTTCGAATGTGAGTTGGATTACCAAAAAGTTTTACGATATTGTTGTCATCTTCTTGAAGAAAGTTCTGGATGGCGTCGATCGATATAACACAGCTGGTATATTCCGCGGTGCCATCTAATTATATGATATTGCCATGGCCGACTGAATTTGTACTTCTCCCAGACAGCTGAAGCGTGTTTTAGTGGCTAATTTTCTATAGCTTCATATCGATTCGTCTCTGTGTCGTTACATCTCCTGTTTTGTTTTCAATGCTGTTAGTGTTTCTCAACTTAGCTTCATAAGAAGCTGATTTCCTTAAGCCTATAAGGCAAGAAAGGTTTTGTATTTAATCACTGGATAGCGTAATTCGTGAAAAAATTAGCCTCGTTCACGAGAAGCCGTCCTCGAAATATCGATAGCGCTGCAGGTTTTCTTTTATTCATAGCATTTTCCATTTAGGCTTTATTTTCACACACTTGTCAGGCTTTGAGCACCAGATTTGGCCCTTTTGGACTTCCATCTAATCTCTTCTCCTGAATGAAAGTTAAGTGCATTCGTTCGATAATTTCCTGCAGAAGTAGCTCTAACAAGCGATTTCTCGAACCCTAGGTATCTTGAGCTTCATTTTTTCCTCCAAGCAATCTGCCATCTGAATGGCCTCTTGATTCGTTATTTTCCAAGCATCTTGTGCAAGATTACTCATGATTGGCACAGATGGCGCAGTGGTATGAGACTTCGTCGCCCCCTGCACCATTCGCGTACAAATCCTTCCGCGGTTGTGCAGCTTATCAAAACTATATACTTCAAAATGGGTGGATAATTGCGGAAAAGCTTCCTATAACTTTCTAATGCTGTCTTTCCTCCTTGTTTCGAGATTCTCCTAGAATATCCAGTAGATGTCGAGGAGCATGGCTCATCATAAAATGGTGTGTCTACGCCCAGCAGTTTGTATTTGCCTCTGTCTTTTGTCATTGTTTCTCTGCTTTGTTTGCTAGGATAAATATCACAATTTGTTGCCCAGCGATGCATCCAAATTCATTCTGTGGCAATTTTTAAGGCGAAAGTTTGGGTGCATGGCTCATCATCAATTGAGGTCCGGCACGTTGTCTTTTTCTTTCTGTGGATGAACTATAGTTATCGGGAACGAATGTCATGGGGCCACTACTATTCGTCAAGAGGGAAATACTATTTATCCTTTCCTGTACCACTCTTATCCGAGATTGGGCTGAATTTTCACATTTTCTTCTTCAGTATCGGGATGCAAATTACTAGGGGCCGTTATGACCCGTAAACCACATATCACATTTGTTTCGCGAGAAAATGCCTGGTACTTGAGTTATGGGCGTCGGACCAAATAGGTCCGTGTTACGACCATGACCCACTAAAAATTTGCCTGATCAAATTTGCCTCGAGTGAGCTTGGCTCGTAATATACACGATCCATCACTCCTCATTAAATGGCTCAAAAATGTGTTGCTAGTACCCGCGCTAAATGAATATGATAATGCCGATGCACCTACAGCTGGTACTAAGCGTTCGTTCATTGAATGAGCGTTACCGTCTTGTTCTGCTGGTCAATTTGGTACCAGGGGCAATTCACCGCAAGATTGAACGGTTACGACTCATTTTGGAAAAACTAACCAGGAAGGTCTTTCAGGGCGTGACGAGCTTTTTGAAAACGGTCTTTTGCATGATATAGGGGCAGATGCGGGACCACAGAACCATGTTTAATTTTTCCTGAACGGCCCTCTGAATACCAGAAAAGGGGGTCCCTAGTTCGATTCCTCTTGGTGACAAATTTTTGCATTTCGAGTTGACGTTCCAAAATTCGCGCAAAATGGAGTTCTGATTGTTCTGGTTGGTTCTAACTCCATTTTGCGCGAATTTTGGCACGTCAACTCGAAATGCAAAAATTTGTTACCACGAGGAATCGAACTAGGGACCTCCTTTTCTGGTATTCAGAGGGCCGTTCAGGAAAAATTGAACATGGTTCTGTGGTTCCCGCATCTGCCCCTATATCATGCAAAAGACCGTTTTCAAAAAGCTTGTCACGCCCTGAAAGACCTTCCTGGTAAGCTAACTGGTAAAAGTGTCCGTGACTCCAGCCAGTGTAGGCATACAATTGTAACAATAATTATAAAATATGTCGGTGGATGAATAGAAGATATGCTGAAATATGAATAGGTAGATACCCGACTTTTCCACCATTTGACGTTCAAATTTGATCATAAACTGGTGCTAACGATAAGTGAGTTGGCTGGAGGGGGACCAGCGGCGGCGCGATCTGTCAAGCGCGATAGCACTAAGCTTGATCCAAGCCTAGGAAGGAGTGGGTAGGCTGTGAAACGCGATTTGGGATTACGTAGAAACCAGCTTTTGGCACTTTTGAGCCTCCTTCTTATGCTCAGCTTAGTGCTTTCGTGACTGAAAGGTCGAACCGCCGTGGTTACTTCCCCCCCCCCCAACGGCACTTAGCTGGCATTATGAATCTTGCCAACAATATTTCGTAAATGTCTAAAGAATGAGACGGGCGTCGGATTGGTTAAGAAAACTAAAAATGAAGTGCTTGACGACTCTTAATTCCACTCTAAAGCCTTTTTGGCGCGCGATCAGTAGATCAATTCGCGATCGATTTTGAGACGCTTCTATCAGTATGTGATTGGCGTCATATAAAATGTATTCACCTGTGTAATGGCTTGTTAGTGTCGTGCCGATGTCCCACCTTACTAGCCAAACTTTGCCAGACAGTNAGANTCAGCGCGAGAACAGTGAATAGTCAATAGCTTCTTTGTGATGCTCAGAGTAATCAAGTTTGAGTATTTCCCGAGCATTCTCGACATATTGCTCTCACCTAACAACGTTGCACTGCTACTCCCTGCGTACTCGGGTCCATGAGGTCTGCTTCTCGCCGCTTAATCTCATCAAATTGTGTCATATTCATGGAAAAGAGGGTTAGAATAGGACAGCGTGTCGTTCATTGAGGTTCAATTGAATGAGGGAGTGGAAGGGTGGTGTGATTACGAATAATGGGTGTCAGTGGAGGTGTTGTTTCGTTTTATGTTGTTCTACAAAAGGTGCTGTTTATAGTTATTTGTTTGTTTGGGAATGTTTCCAAGAAAGGGCTACTGTAACCTTTAGGTAACTTCTATGAGCATGTCAGTCGAGTGATACATCCATTTCTAGAACTTGAATAAACTTCAGTAATAACGCGTATAGGCGAAGTCTTCTGGAAGAGGCGGGCCGGTCGCATGCAATTTATAGGTACTTGCTAAATATAGATTTGAAAGAGGGCAGTCTGGAAGTGAACCCTCAAAACAACACCTACCAGGGACTCACGAAGTCAGGATTTGGGGACTAATCTTAGCATTTGGACGAGTTACGTAGCGCACACCCCATGATGCGCAGCGTGGATTACGGCGTAGCGGCTAATTCAAATACGCGCGGGTTAGTTGAGCCGTGGAGCAGGCAAGTTCGTACAACTCGTCTGGCCCCGCCCCTTCCTTTTCAAGGGAATTTGTTTGGGCTTCATCGACGGTTTTCTTTGCTTCTTTTTTCATTTTTAGTCAATTCGGCATCCACAACTTCATTATCGATCGCTGTGACCCCACAAATTCGATTTGGGGATGTTGCTTCCAGCAAAGTATTAGAGAAAGAGGAGCTATGCGACAAAGGAAGCGAGATGTGGCCATTTCAGGGTGAAAAGTAAGGTAGCTGCAGCGCAATTAGCCTCCAAACTAGAAGCCGGCCCGCCTCCTTAATATCCGCCCCGCCTCCAAGCGCAGTTATGAAAGTTTGCGATATCGTTATGATTAGTGTTCAGTTTACATTTTGAAACTGCATTTCGCACCAATCGGTACCATCTTGACATCTTTTCGTCTTTCATATTTTATTAGAGCTCACTCAACGCCAACTTTTTCACGCCGTAAACTCGTCCGATGTCAGTGGGCGGAGGGTGTGTCTCCTCGGGTTTGAGCGAGTTGTTCAGGTCTCTTATTCGCTGCCGCACCATTTCACACCGTCTCATGGTCTCCACCTTCTGCAAAGCGCAAAGGGTAATTCGATATTGATCAAGCTTTTTTTGAATGCGCCATCTATTCTACTTCCTTTCAATATCGTAGCGGCATTCTGAATGTGACTTCGGGCCTATAATGACTCTTGGGGGTTAGTTGATGACGAAATCAGCTGTTCACCCTTCCAGACAAATTGATGCAAGAACTCCCTTGGAGGGATGAGATCTGGATTGGCCTAAGTGAAGCGGATCCGGCTCAAACACTTACACTGCGTGTAGTAAGGAGCTCCTCAAACTTATTGGTTAGTAGAAGTGTGTTGGAATGAGCTGCAATGGGAGATCTCTGATGTCTTTCTGCAAAACGTGCCAGCCAATACTATAAAAAAGGAACCTAAGGGGAATTTTGTAGCAGGCCAGCTTACCATAAGTCTTACCGCCTCCCATGACTTTCTACAGGAGCTGAGACAAAAGGCCTTTTTGCACCTGCGCGCTCCTTTAGATCGATTCGTGATTATTCCAAGCTAATCTTCTTCCCGTAGGCTGTTTATTTTGTACAAGAGCTCTAAGAAGCTAAAGAATCTGTTCGATTCAACCACTAGTCTGCTATAAAACGGGGACGCATTCAAAATGTTTCTGGCATCCGTCATCGTAGGTCAGATGCGCGGCGCATCCTAAGGGCATTAGTCGCTTTCGGGGGAACTTTATAGCATTTCGATGAGGTTTCTGTACCATTCGAATAACATTTTAATGAGAGTGATCCATGCTTCTGAGATAATAAACCTTAATAGAACGATTGCATCATTTATTAGTACAATCGCCAATCAGGCCAGTCTAGTCGCTTACGTCACCTGTAGACTAAGTCGTCTATTCACCCGAGTTCAAAGGAGCCCGAGGCAGTTTATTG
>MU872097.1:8603-20366 GCA_036418205.1 Ostertagia ostertagi | reverse complement strand
GTAACCTTACAAAAGACTTTGACTTAAAACTGGTGAAAAAGGTGTGACACCAAGCAGCCCACTGTGGTGTCACACCTTTTTCACCAGTTTTTTAATCAAAGTCTATTTGTAAGGGTTACTGACGGTCCTAATCATGAATATGGTACTAATTATTCATGCTAACTCCATTTTGCGCGAATTTTGGAACGTCAACTCGAAATGCAAAAATTTGTCACCACGAGGAATCGAACTAGGGACCCCTTTTCTGGTATTCAGAGGGCCGTTCAGGAAAAATTGAACCATGGTTCTGTGGTTCCCGCATGTGCCCCTATATCATGCAAAAGACCGTTTTCAAAAAGCTTGGCACGCCCTGAAAGACCTTCCTGGTTAGCCTTCCACTTTGCCTTCTCCATGACAACGCTCAACCTAACACCGCAAAATCAACTCGTCATATTCTCTATGTGGGCTGGAGGACGGTACCACATCTACCGTATGGCCCAAATGCGCATCATAAGATTGTCATCTTTTTCTTGCTCTGAAGCACCTCCTGCGGGAGAAAAAATTTAAGGACCACCATCTCCTCAAAAATGACCTCTCCGATTTTCTTTGATAGCCACGCTCTTTCTGTGAGGAAGACATCTATCACTGCCTAATAAATGGATGCATGATTGTGATTACATTGCTGATTGGTTACTTTTTAAACAAATAAAAACTGAATAAACAAGAGTGTTGAAATTCAGGCAGGAATTATGAGACAAACCGGTAGTTTCGAATACCCTAGCATGCGGAGAAGAGCATCATTAGCGAGTATCTGTTTGATCGATGCTAAAAAAATTCTAGCGAGCATAGAATACAACCTAAAACCTCAAGAGAGAGGCTGTTTCTGTTATGCAGAGGATGAACAGAGTTGAAAAATGCCGAGGACTTCCGGCAGGAGGACACGAACGGAGCACATATGGAGACGGATGGGAAATTTTTCGAAATTCTTCATGAGTGATTAGATCTCCATTCATCAAAACTCCCATATGTTTCCGTGAACCTCTTAGAAAAAGAAGGAGCAGGAATAACATCAGTTGAGTTTAACATCCCACGCAGCTCACTTAGAGCGAAAGTGAGGCTTACTGCGCGCACAGTAAGCATCGCTTTCGCACACCATCACAGGGGATCAGATCCTGGATCGCACGTTGTGAAGGCCATTCCATGTTTTCCATCCCTTCAGGGCCTTAGCAGGTAACAGATGTTTGATCGTGAGGAGATAGAAACACGGGTTGCTGAATAAAAGGGCTTGCCTCCGCAATTCACTGTACCAAAGATCCTATTAAGAAGTGCTACTACGATTCTTAATGAAAGCGATTGCGGCCTTCCAGAAAGGGATCAAAGCCAAAAGCTGTAACACTTGTCTTATGCAGCTCAACGTTGATTGGACCTGAGCAGCCGCCACTTCTCTATTTGTAGCATTTGCAGACTTGAGATTGAAGCACCCACGGCAAAATTTTCTCTTTTTTTAGAGTTCTCAGCAAATGGACTTCCAAGATCAGAGGATTTGACAGATGGGAGCACACCGGCTCAACGAATATTGTGGAATTCTGATGGCGGGCCCATTCGCTCAACTTCATGGTCGAACGGAGACTGTCCATCACACCTTAGCAGCTTGAGTGTGTGGCGGATTATACCAATACGGTAAAGTGAATCTGAAGAAGTGTTTACCGATCAAAAGTAACCCAATGGATCTCTAAAATCTATGTCCCCCAAGGCATGTTCTCTTTTTATTTCAGTGTTTGACGCTGGACAAAGGATAATATTTCAGAGCTATGGGCCTGAAAAGCTGGAAACCCCTTGTACGTGAATCCATCCAATTAATTTCAAAGTAGGCACGTCTATGAAATTGCACCCGGAACGGATGACCGTCACTTTGAATTTAGGTTCATCAAGCGTCACGCCACGTCGGCTTCTTTGGATTTACGAGGGGATTTAAGAGTAGGGCGGAAGTGGTGTAGTGGCAAGTGGCACGCTCACCACGCGAGCGGTCCGGGATCAAATCCTGGGTCGTGAGTCGCCCGGGCCAACCAAGCCTTCCATCCCTCCGGGGTCGGTTAATTGGTACCAGACTTGTCTGGGAGGATAAAAACACTGACTTGAACATCGGCTGGCCCCCGCAAGTCATTGTATAGGCCACATCGCATTCAAACGCCACTACGAATGTACAAATGGAAGTAGAATGCGTGCCGCATCCCAAAAACGGGATTGATCAACGGCAAAAGCTTTATCCTTTATTAATATGAGTATACGATATTCAGATGTAATAGACCACTTATTATGTTTACAACATCTATCTAAGAAACGCGACACAGAGACCACAGTGACCACTGATGGTATGAGAAACAGAAGTGGAGACTCAGCATAAGCAGAGAGGATCAGCGCCTACGCAACAAAGTCCCGTGAACGACTAGCAGTTGTAAATGAAACGAAGTCAATCGAAAATGGATTAAAATAATTGGAATCTTGAAGAGAAAAAAGCAAGGGGTCCTGATGCAATAGAACGTTCAGCAATATTCCTCTGAGTATTGTAGAAACCAAAATGAGCGTGCGCCATGCCCTTGCGTTAGTGGTTGCATCAACACACCATCTGTGCGTTTCACTGATATAGATTTTTGGATCTAACCTTGATTGCTCTAAGAGGACTTCGTTTCGTATGAGAGAGAATGGCTTGATAGTTCCTTGCTGATTAGGACACAACTGATCTCGTGAGTCAGTATTTTGGAAGGAGGTAAAGTCCTAATAAAGTGATAAATGGCATCTCAACAGAATTTGTGCACAGAAAGGACATTAACTGTAGTCTTTCCTTCATTCTTAAACAACAAAAAATATTTGATCCTATGGAATAATGGAATGCGTTTCTGTCTTATGAAGCTATGGAGTTTCAGGGACAAAGGATAAAGGAGAGCAGAAGTTTAGGATAAAAGAAATATGCACATTATTCACCATCTTTGTAGCAACGACCTGAGGTGCAAAAGGTAGTTGAAAATTTGCACCATGGGCGTTGCAATCGATGAATAACGTGAAAGATTATCGTACAGGTTTTATCATAGCCCTACTGAAAATTGCATATTCAACAGGCCTATTCGTATTAGAAAAAGGAGGACAGAAAGCTGTTCGTTCTTTTCAATTTCACATAATAGGAAGAGAGGGGGTGAGAAATGAAAAAGGAGCTTAATGATTGAAAGTTTGAGCATATTTTCCACCTCGTTTTTGAAATTGTTCCTTTCCAAAACAAAAGAAAACAATCACGTAATTTCCATCGATGATTCATCAGCAGGTCCAACCAGTTGTGCCCCGCTTGTTACACACCGTCGCGACCTACGTCCCTCTCAAAAGGCGCCATCTAGTGATTATTGTTGCTACTAACATTGTATTACACTCAATGGATTTATTTCTTTTCGATTTTATTCGTTCTACAATCATACGAGCTTTTTATTTCCTACTCATTCCACTGTATGGATGCTCAGTTGAGGAAATGGTATAGTTTGGAAGGGAACTCTTTTATTCGGTGCCTAATAAGTCTCCTGATAGGACTTTTCCTTTAAGCAGCGGGAATTGCTTGTGCTCAAAATTCTTAATTTTTCGAAAGCCCGTTGAGTAACTTTACATATAAATATAAGCATTGTAGCGCAAGACGTATTTAACAAGAGGAAAACATTTTACTTGAAGGTGGGAGTGCATGGCGCATACCAAAGCGGTAGAAGCTGGTATAGGAATCTCACAATTGAATAAAGCACCCAGTCTTCAATGCTACTGTTTCCTTCTTCCGGCGAGGTTTCTAGGTAACAACTTCACCAACAGACCAACGTTTCGGAGGTTAAGGTTAATATTAGTGCGAGGTTGGATCAGTGGGTGGAAGCGTCTCCGCAGCACACATGATCCATTGATTGGTCGCTGCCCAGTTCAAACAAGGTCTTTTCTCCGATCTCAAGTACACAAAAATGAGATGCTGTGAATTGAACTTCGTCAGTCCCTTAGCAAGTAATTTTTTGTCTAATACTTACTCGCTAATTCCACGTTCCTACGGGATTTGCCGCTCACTTTGGAAAGCATGATTCAGTCATTATCAATTATATGTCAAAGTGCTAGTAATTTTGCAGGATCAGTGGAACTTTAATTACAATTGCGCGCTAGGAGTGATGGCTGTCATTACGCTCTATAAGGCAGGCCTGTTTGATGTTCTGCCCCTGCCTGATCTCGCTTCTAAACCAGTTGCCACCGGTCAAATTCTCTCACCCTAAGCTTTTTTACGGCCAACATTAAGCTTTTTTGGCAGCTGCATGAACATCTGTTCAATAGTTGTCGTCTAAGATTTCGTATACTGTATTGTGTACGTTGCTGCAAGGTGTAAAAACACAAGCGCGGCCTGAATTGGGGTAAGTGCGTGTTTATTTTTTCAGGAGTTATGTAACAAAATTGTCCAGGAATCTTTACATATCGTTGTTTTGCGATTTGTTAACCAATTTGGAACCATCACAGGTGGTTTGCCAGTGTCACACATCTGACGTGAAACTTCGCTATCAAACAACCAATGCGCCGCCTGGTCGCATCGAAAAGTGGACTTAAACAACCATGCGTTATGCAGTCGACGCACATCAAAAAGTGTACTATGTAGGTCAAACATAGTAGCGCTATCTGTCAGCTGAAAGCATCAGATTCTTTCGCTTTATTCCATTTTGCCAACCCTTCACATTGAACGGGCCATATGGGATGGCCTAAACCGCCCATCAATGTGGTATAATGAGGTTGCTGGTTGTATAAAGAGTTTTATAGCTATTGAATTTTGAATTTGGATTCAATATATTTGTTTGTCAGCTGCTGTTTGTCAGCAGCTGAGTTCGGTTGCGAGAGTATGACAAAGAGTGCATCGGTTATGAGCACCATTTTGTGCCGGGTACGCTGCCAGTGCACACTCGTTCATTCCTGAACATATACTAAAATTGGAACAATACAGAGAAGATTAGCATGGCCCCTGCGCAAGGATGACACGCAAATTCGTGAAGCGTTCCAAAATTTTTGATGCGCAAAATGGTGTGCTGACAAAGTGGCGCTCATGCGCACGCGAGCGCTCGCCGGGATAAAAAATTCCCCCTGGGGGGTTTCCTGGGTCGGGAGTCGCCCGGGCCAACCAAGCCTTCCATCCCTCCGGGGTCGGTTAATTGGTACCAGACTTGTCTGGGAGGATAAAACACTGACTTGAACATCGGCTGGCCCCCGCAAGTCATTGTATAGGCCACATCGCATTCAAACGCCACTGCGAATGTACAAATGGAAGTAGAATGCGTGCCGCATCCCAAAAAGGGATTGATCAACGGCAAATGCTTTATCCTTTATCCTTTACCCTGACCAGGCGGGCGCCTGTCGTGCGCTAAGAATGCAGAAGTGGCGACAAGTGACAGCATTCTTCTCCAGCTTGACCGCCCAAAATCAGCGTAACTATACGCTGGCGACTCGTCCCGCCTGACTGTCTGCCTACTTGCCGCGCGTCGGGTCTCTGTCGGGTACTTCCTTGTTTCCGCCAGGGCGCGAGTCGAGTACAACACGCACCTCTTGTCCCTCGCACCTCTTGCCTTTGCAATTGTAATACCAATTACGCTGGAGCGGCGCACTTTACCGTGGCTCAGTTTCGATTATATATTGCCATAGTAGTGTGAGTGGCAATGCTTATTCCGGGTATTCGAGAAATGGCTGGTTCGAATCTCCTGCACGGTGCCATGTTTTGCTCGCAAACCAGCATTTATAATAGTTATAAAGCTTTTCACCTAGAAAATCACACAAAGGGCGAATAACTTTTGAAATTAGAATCATTAATACATTGACGACACGTGACGCGGGTGTGCGCCCACTTTGCGCACCACGCCGGACATAGTGACGCGGTTGCGCGTCCCACCCAAGTCGTCCCTTTTTCTCGCGCTTGCTGGTGTTCATCTTACGGAACACATCATAACATAATTCTAAACGACGTTATGAACCATATGGTCAGGCATGCTTCCGTTCAGCACAGGTATTCTATGCGTTACGAATTTAAGAACTCGATTCTCCTTGTTTTCTTCTTACTTTTGACTTTTTTACTTTTTACTTTTTTACTTTCTTTTTCACTTTTGAGTATGAAAATAAATAAAAAGAGTGGTAGAAGAAAATACAAACTCACACGGGCAGCAAAATATCTCGTTTTTTGGAACAATCGCGCCGGAAACACTGGCGTCAATTACAAGAAAAAGAGTCAAATTTCTTTTTCTATAACCATTACAAGTTCCCTGCGGTTAGAATGGAATGCTACCACTATACCCCCGAATGACTTCTACGCATTGAATATTGCTGAAATGGTTTTGTACCATCATGCTTTGCTAATTATCATTCAAAATTTACGGATTTGAGGTGAGGCGGCCGCGCTCGCAAAATCGCCCTGTCCCACGTGGCCAAAAAAGCCGAAACGCGCCTGTCGTCAACGTGACAAACATCCAGTAAAGAATAGAGGCACATTCCACGATCAGCTACTGGAAGGATATCTTCAGCAGTGAGGCTGACTTTCGCATGAACGTAAAGGTTGTGCCCACTTTGCAGTCCGAAGGTGTCATATACAGGGTGGGCAAAAATTACGGTAACAAGATAGTGTTCATGGAAAAGCAATGCGGCCAGGAAGACACACGTGGACACCAACAATGTATTCATAGGAAGTCACCAGACAGAATACAACATCACTTCTTGGACTGGCCGCTGTTCTGCGTTTATACCTGAGTGAAGTCATCTCGGGAACGCATCGTGCCTGTTGTGTAGGTAGGTGACATCGAGCTTTCCCTAGGATCTTCTTTAATCGATGCTTTCACTGGACTCTCCACGGAAAATAACTCACGTGCTTAAAATGCAAGAATCCGTATCAATGACCGTCCACCCGTGTATTGTATTAGAAATGCGGCGCTCCATACTGGCCTCCTATTCAACCAATCCGTCCCATTTCTCCTCTGGACCGTAAGAAAATCCTTCCCCACGAATGGATGCAGGACGAAACTGCCCTTAAATTTTGTTGTATAACAATTCGTTTCATTAATCAGTGCTCTAGCTTTAGCTACACGCCAATATTCGATGTACGCCCCTACTACTCAACAATACCATGGACCACAGAGAAAATTTAAGGAGCTTTCGCCCCTAACTCTCGGCGATCATACCTTACGGCACCTGGCGTTTTCCGAACTCCTAGGTCTCCACCCACGGCCATTTCGCAATGCCCGGAGAAGACAGAAAATAAGTCAATCTTCGCATCCTTCCATACGCTTTGCTTCCAGTATACGGATTAGACTTCAACAGGAGTCAATCAACAGTGTGACGCTTTTGCGAACAGTCCAATTGTTTTTGCTGACAGAGGCAAATGGACTACACCCCATCAGAGTGACAGCAAATCAGAGGTTCATTTCGATGGTGGCCCCCTGAAGCCAAAAAAGTAAAAATAAAAAAACGGAAAATTGCATGGATAGCAACTTTTATCGGTAATGTGAGTACGGATTCCAGCGAAGACTGTCCCCTTCGGTAATACAGATATAACACTGTTACTACCGGCGAGCGCTGTTGAAGAAATCGTACGCTCCAACAACGAACGAATTCACGGGACCCACTGCACCTGTACCATTCCGCTCAGCCACGTATTTCTACCACGGACGCTCTGCGAAGCATTTCGACTGCCTTTAACGATCTTAAAGGCACCTATATTTAAAACCAATCCGAACTACCACCCCTACGCAAGAATTTTCGATATATAAATATTCATGTCTAGGCTTGGTTCCGCAGTTAGGGTAGTTTCGGTTGACTATACCACAAAAATAAGACCGGCAACGTGAAAAAGCTGAATATAGGAGGGGCGACGTTCGCCAGCGCAATTCGGAAACCAAGAACGTTTTTCGAAGAGACCTGACCGCGACACAGGCCCGAATTTATTGGAGAGAAAATTGCCTGCAACGCGTCCTGAAACTGCTTACCATCCTGCAGATCCTGTTACCCCGCGCAATAGCTATGCACTGCCTCGTTCGCAGAAACACTTGAATTGCACGTAAAGCAGATCGCTTTAACAAGCCGTAAGGTTATTTATGTGCGAGAACGCATCAAACACCACCCCATAGCTAACTCCAATAAATCTCATTGGAATGATAGAGTTGTGCGAATGTATCCATAATGCCATTAACATGCTCGACCCAGAGCCTCAGACGCCTCAATTAGCATCGCAAAACTCTTCCTGAATGGCTTAAGTGGCACTTCTACCCCCACAATATCAACGATGGCTCCGCCACTCGTACAGCGTTCGCTGGCTCCGGATTCTTCAAAATATTCATACAAGCAGCGATTACGATAGATCTCAAGCGTTCAGTAGGGTACCTGGGGGATCATATTAGCGCATTGGAATATATGGCCGGTAAGAGGGAACGACTCCGAAAATGGAAGGCCAACAGCACACAGCTCGCCCAAGTCCTCAACCTGAAGCAAGTGTCGTAAACGCCGCTGCCACCGAGTGCTGCATATCCTGCCAGCATACACTAATATGCACCTTCGCCGTGAAGCGCGCCAACACATCTGCTTCTGGCAGCCAAGTAATTGGCTTCGGTGCCAGGGTCTCCCCCATGCCCAAAATTCCTATCGTAATCGCTTTTTTCAAGAACCCACGGCAAAGTTCAGGGAACGACTGGCCCTTGAAATCTTAAGTTTTTGATCTGTCTTATGCTGCTTCCTTCAATGCCGGTCCTCATACCATTCCTATTCGAGATGGCATAAACCAAGAATTGGAAAGCCGGACCTAGTCACGGATGCCCTACCACATCGGCGTCAAGCTTCGTCATCTGCCTAGCCGTTGATGCCAAAAGTAGAGCAACTAACACATGCCAGGCGCTCAATTTACGCACCATACCTATTCGACGACCCTTCACACAAGTAAGGAATAAGCAAAAGGCCATTGGTGAAATCAAACAAAGAAAAGGGGATAAATCAGGCAGTTGAGTGAGGGTATCTTAACGAAACTTGGTCACTGCAAATGACTAATGAAGCCCTGAATGTACCCTCCTATCCACACGCACCAACTCCAACCGCGCTAGCGTTAATGGAAACGGCTCAGTATTGATTCTTATGAATAACAAAATATGGAAATAATGCAAATAAAAATATAAATACAAAAGGCTTATGTTAAAATTTATAAAACCTCTGAAGCACATAAAGAAAATGAAGTGGTATCACCACAAAAAAGAAGACAAATTCCTAACATGTATTGCTATGTAATTTTGAATTGTCGTGAGGGAACTTCAGAGCGATTGTTCTGAAAATATGCAGGGGCACAATAGCCACATTCATTTTTCTGAACTCTAACCTTCATTTTTTTTTCTGGAACTTCTGAAACTCCCATGAATAAAAAATGAACATCAATCACGTGCCACGTGTGGGGATCAGATTTCAAAAAGAAGTTCGAAAAATTGCAAGCCCTGGCTCTGCAAGAAATAGCTTATTGGATTGAGAACAAATCAGATGAGGCATCATTGGCTCTGAGATTGTCCTTAAACAGACCGAGAAAAATGGACTGAACTCGTTCAAGAACTATAGAAAAGTGGAGGTACCTCGCAGGATATTCACCGCTGAGAGTGATCCGCGAGGCAACTAAGGGCGATTACTCTGTGCAAGTGATTTTACTACGACCGCACCGGTTCAGTGTAATGCATCACGTCACGGGCGAGATGTTTTTTCGTGTTGTCATGATGCAAGAGTCGTTGAACGACCAACTGCACGGCTTGTAACCCATTAGAAAACTAAACACTCTAATATATCAACCATTTACATGGTGTATTGGTGTGTTGGTATGTCCTTCCGTCTTTCTGCCAGTCTACGAAATGCCCGTAGTTGTGACGAGGAAAACAGTAGCAGAAAGCATCCTAATACGTAAACAAATTTGTTCTGCTAATCAGTCTAGCGATGTTGTGTTTATGGTTACAATCCACTTTATAATAAACAAATAAGAAAATCTATGATAATTATCGAACTAGTCACTTCAAATAGTCACTTCACAAGGTGGCAAAGTGGCACCTGGAGGTGAACATGGGAAAGACGAGTAGCACAGGCAGGAGCGGGAAAGATTAAGTTGAAACCTAAAGCTTGGTTATCGATATATAACGGATGTCAACGTGTTTGATCCCTAAGATTGAAGTGCTTTTTCATGGTCTTTAAAGTCGTTTTCTTCTCTCGATCATTACTGCTGCAGATAAACACTTTTTGTGCAGTTGGCTCATTGTGGAGCCACCTAAGTATGTTTGTTAGGCAGTACCATGTGTAAAGCGTCTAGCTAATATCTTGTTCTGTATCCCAGTCAACATGTTCATTACCAATAAACCGGTTCTGAGCAACGGCAGGATCCATATTTTACAATACATTTATTTTAAGCGATGCAATTTTTGTTCTTCAAAGGAAAGAATAGCCCTTTTCCTCCAACCATTGCTTGATTGTAGCAAATAATCAACTCCAATTCGATTACAGAAACCGTCTGACCTTGAAAAGTTGCCAGCTGAAATCTATACACCGTCCGAGCCACCAGCTTGCGGTCTCCTCATCGACACTGGCAAAGAATACCTTCTTGCAGGTATATTTTATTGTCAGCTATTTTCGGAAGCGCGACTCAAAGGCACAATTAGTCAATGAGGTGAAGCGCTAGTATGCAAAGGTAGAGAGATCAACAAGCATGATGTTCGTACGAATTTGCTCCCGGAGTCGCTAAGGCTTCAGGGTTCACATAGACGTCGTAGGCCAGTTCCTCTCTCTCTATTATCCATGCCCCCTTGTCATCGATTCTTTTCCCTCTCCGCTTTACTTGGTGTCTCTTATCCTGTGGTCTGTCTCTTACAACCTTTCACAGCTTGGAGAAAATAGGCCTCTATTTTTGTGGTTTAGTGGTTTCTTTTCCTTTATTCATCACTGCTGATACGTATCGTATCTTTAGTTTCCCTTTCGAGCGAAATAACGCACCAACTTGGTCCTGATGAGTGCCTCTAGGCTTTCCTAGCAATTCAGTGGTCCATTCGCTCTTTAGATACGACGATGTATGTTAACGAAGCTCAAACAGTCCAATTTTTTATGTGCTTACTGCTTTTCCTCTCTTGTCTTGACCACCTTGACTAGCACATGTTTCAGCTAACTGAACCTTTGGATTATGACATTTTCCCTTTTTTTTATAGCTGCGCCTTACCAGGAAGGTCCCTCAGGTTGCGCCCCACTTTTGAAAAACGGTCTTTGCATAAAATTAGGACACATTTATGGAGCGCAGAACCATGGTTCTTTTTTTCGGTCGGTCCGTTCACTGTCCGTAAAGGGTGGAAGAAGTACAAGCGCTACACCGTCTGATACCAATTTTCAGCGAATGCCCACTCTGGGTCAGTGGTAGTCCCGTTGGTGATATGACATCCATTACTAGCTTAGGCAATTTTGCGACGTCATGAAAGCGTCAAGCGAAAATCTAAAACTTTGTCGTCACAAGGGAATCCAACCATCGACCAATCTTTCTTCCCTTTTATGACGTTTGGAAGGCTGCTAGGGAAAGCTGAAGGACAGTTACTATGCACGAATGTCTAGATGATCCAATAGAACGTGTTGGAAAAGCAGAAGAGATTTGTTACATTTCCTCCTTGCTATTAAGAATTTCCGATGCACCCGTGTATCGTTGCCGATTTCGATTGTAGCATTTCAGATTTTTTCTCGTAATGGCAGTAATTCCTCGGAAGTTCGAACCTT
>MU872096.1:0-15313 GCA_036418205.1 Ostertagia ostertagi | reverse complement strand
AGAACGGATAAATCGCTCAGCCTCAAGTAGAAGCGGAAGAACACAGACTAGCTTTAGACAAGGAGAAACGTAGAAAACTAGAGAAGTCGCCATATCATCAAATAATTGCGCTGAAAAGCGGTTCGCGTATGGGCACATCATTTTCCAGGGGGAGAACTCTAAAATATTCATAGCTCCTTTCATTTTTGACGAGAAAACGGGAAAGTCTCGGGCGATTCGTTCTTCTTCTGTCCTCATGGAGCTCAGGCTTCTTTTAAGAGACAGCTTAGGCTCAACCTTACCACCAGACTTCCTTACTATTTCCTATAGCTGACGTTCCTCTCAGAACCATAGAAAGCAATTCTCAGTCGATTAAAAATAAATAAAGCGCCTGGTAATTATTTCAGGTACTTTCTTTCCTTTCCGTAATTTGAAAATCTGGGAAATCCCCTACGACAGAAGTTCAGGAACAACTGTAGTGTAAAGAGAGATGAAGTGTTCTATCTTATAGCTCTTCTAAACACGCGGTTCTAGTTCTACATGGTCGGTATCAGTTTTCGCCTCTATAATTACCTGCATCCTGGTAAAGCAGATAGTCCCCTAGTCGTTCCAATAAACGCCGCCATAGATTATTGCGCGAAAGAAAACAAAGGGATTGAATGCGCCAGAAGGCGATGGATTAGAGTCATTAACACTGGCTCCCACTTAGAAATCGCCACATTACCACCGCTTCATTGACAAATGGGGGTCGAAGGGGGACTCTAAGAACAAAGGGACCTGACTGAAAGCCCGTTTTGGGATATAGAACGCTCGTAGAGACCATTCTATCCTCACATGAAGGGCATCATCCAACAGGTTGCAGAACAGGCCAGCTTTTAGTTTGGGGAAGAACCGCCACGGTCAGCGAAACAGCTCTTCATAGGCCATTTGAAAGTAATAATAACATATTCCCACGTTGCAGACATGGTAGGACGATATTCACTGGACTGAATCTAGTCCAAATCAATTACGATTACTTTTTCACTATACTAGAAACTTTAACGTCTTTTTTCCAGCATTTGCCCCGCTTGGGAGCCGTACACGCTTTTCGAATGCTAAAGCCGTTTTCTGATTGAGGCACTCGGAATGGAAGACAACTAATTTCGAGTTCAGAGACACATGTGACACAAAGAATGACCTGGGTGATGAACAAAACTTCCGCTCCAGGCAGGAGTCGAACCCGCACCCCTCGATTACCAGGCAATTGCGCTACAAGTTACGCCACGTAGCGCTTTTGCCCGCTAAGCAAAGGTGCGGATTCGAATCCGGTGGGCGAAGGTTTGTCATAAACCGTCATCTTTTGAAATAGTCTCGCAAGGACGAACTGCGGCGTTATAACCGCAGTTACAAAGTGTTTCAAGCAGCGCTGGGTATCTCCCAGGTTGAAGATCACCTCACGGACAGATTATCATGGTAAGTTTATTAGTCGGGCCGGCTGTTGCCTCCCGCTTATGTCTATCACGCTTAGGAGCATAAATTGAGGCTTTTCTAATAACTGGGTCACTCGCAACTGTGGCCTAAGCAAAGGGTAACCTGACTGTCAACTCAGCAGACGTTTCTTTTGTATGCAACAGGCCGGTTGTATTCAGGCGTCTGCTTGGGCTTACCTGCTTGTTCGTTAGCAAAGGGGCGGGGCCGCTCTCAGATCTTTGAATTGAGGCTCCCAGATGTTCTTTAGCTGCTGAAAAGGGTAGCTTCTTAGCGTCACTTATGGTTAAATCAAGCAGAGTGTTCACTGACTTGTCTCGGAAAGGCGGATTGCTACGCAATTGAGAACTAAGACAGTTAAGTTGTTTGTACTCAACTTGAATATGGGTGTAATGCAAACCCTGACATGAATATTGGCTGGGCTTTCAAGCCATGTTTTCAAAAAGGATTCGGTTGCCTTCAGGATTCTTTATGGAACTGGATCGTGTAAACATTACAGAAGGCCTGTGTAGTGCCTTGTTCAGTTGAAGGGTTTGAAAACACTCAAACTTTCACTGCGAGGTGACTTCGACAAATGCTAAAAAAATCTTGAAAAGCGGCGCATTCACCAATATTGTGCATGAAGTAATCCCACGAGACTACTGGATGGACGGCGTATGCATAATTCTTCCCATAAAATCCCAAGTCCGACACGTCCCAATTTCTTGGCGAGTAACTTTTCATCTACTGCAATCTACCCGAGCTTTGCAAAAGGGCAGGCAGTGCAATATGCAGCACGATGTGTGTCCTTTGCACAACATGACCAGATTTAGTAACTACTGAAATAACGTGATGCATTTGTTCGCGGTCAACCCTAGCCACTTAAGGAAAATTGGTCGTCAAGAAAAAGTGAGACCTGGGAAACGATTCATATGGTTCATTATTGCACACATTTGGCGAAGTTAAGGATCATTTTAGTCCCAAGGAACTTGTAAGCCATATCGATCAGAACCTTTCTTCACCATAGTGGTCTAAGTTTGATAAACAGCCAAAAGGAGGCCTCGAGGGAGCCAAAACGTTAGCTTACTATTTCACCAGCACACGCTATGGAGCATCGTGTGATCATGGATAACGCTCGACCGTCAGCACAATTCCAGGTAATAACTTCGCTGCATTTCTTGTGGCTTTAAAGGCAAGAATCAGGATTAAATTGATGGGGTGATTCCACTCAAATGTGAAAGTAGGGGTGGGAGGTGGACCGCCAGTGGAGAAAAAAGGAAAGAAAATCCTGAAATACACAGGAAATACGAGCATTTTGCTCTATGCTGTGGAGAAGTTCAAAAGACAGGCAGGGAGATGAGAGATAATGTGAGCGCGGAGAGTGGTAGAGAAGTCCGAGAAGAGAGAGCATAGCAGATCAACGTGGCGACGCAGACAAGATATCGAACGGTGGGCGGACCATGTTAGTTTGGTGGAGTCTGTTAGAAGTCCATGGCGCCTAGGGTCCTAGTGACGCGTTTCGATGTAGAAAGGTGGCGCTACCTTTGCACTTGCGTACCCAGCACTTCTAGCCATGGTAAGGGCTTCTTAGGTGGGTCTGAGCCCGAACTTTTGCCTTTAGCTCTTCTTGTTTGTATCACCCAATGCCAAGTGACACCTTTTTGCCGGGTAAAACTGATGCTCGAACAATATTTTTCACAGCACGTCAAGAAGATGCTGTATTTGAAAGCTTTCACGTCACGTTCCGCCATTTACGGAAAATTAAGCGCCACTGGAAAGTTATATAGTTCGCAAAAGTAAGGGGAAAATGTTTGGAGTAGACTTCAAAACCCATGTCATACTCAGCGATGCACACGGGCTGTTACTTGTTAAATTTTGGATTTTGGGACATTTTACCCGGGCCTAATAAATACCCGTACACTAATGGAACGGAGGAAGCGAAACCGAGAATGGAAGAATTTGTCCTTCACAGTTTTTTGTGTTGAAAGATTGAATTTGATGAAGAAGCCCCTGATAACATGTCAGAGCCAGGGACAGCGGCTTCCCAGATACCTCTGCTGTGTGTTTCATAGTTGTAGAGTCAAATAATCGGCCCAAATCGATAACTTAGCGATGTCCCAACGTGGCGTTGGTGAAAAAATCTCAGCTTCTTTGTTCCAGTCTTCGTTCAAATAGGTGGTGGGGGAGGGATAGCGTGTGCGCGGCGAAAGGGAAGCCTGCCCCGTGCACATGGTCCCCGGGATTAAATGCCTGACAATTCTAACCCTGCCCAGGCTATTAAATCTCTTTAATCTTTATTGCCTGGAGACATGGGTTGCCTGTACAAAGCACATTAGCAGATTTGTCACACCAATTCCGTAACTATTGTTAAATTAAATTTTATTTCATTCCGCAGACAAGTCTGGTACCAACTAGTCGAATCCGGAAGGATGGAAGGCTTGGTTGGCAACGCGCGATCAGGACCAGAACCTGATCCCCGGTCCGCGCGCGTTGAAAGGCACCCATTTGCCACTGACACCGCTCTCGCCCTTATGAGATAGTTATAATTGCTGCTAACTATTAAGCATTCAACGGTAAATCGATAATCTTAGCCTCAGTAGGAGAGGCGAAAGAGCACAAACATAGCACTGAATGATCCGCAGAAACGTAGAAACTAGACGGTCGCCTGCTCATCAAATATATTAGCGCCGAAAACGGTTCGGCGTATGGGCCCAGTCATTTTCCAGGGGAGAAACTACTGAAATTCATAAGACTCCTTATCATTTTTGACAGAGAAACGGGCAATGTCTCGGGCGACTTACTTCTCTCTTCTGTCCTCACTGAAGCTCAGGCTCTTTAAGAGATTGCATCCGGCGTCAAACCATACACGCCAGACTCGTTAACTATTTTCTATAGTGCATGGAGCCGTTCTCTCAGTAACTAATAGAAAGAAATCTCAGTGCGATAGCTCAACTCTTGCAAGCTGTTAATCATTTCAGGTACTTTCTTTCCTTTCCGTAATTCGAAAATCTGGGAAATCCCCGACGATTGAAGTTCAGGAACAACTGTAGGGTAAGGAGAGATCAAGTGTTTCATCTTATAGCTCTTTTAAACACGCGGTTCTAGTTCTCACCCAGGATTTCGTACGTGTTTTCTCCTATAATTAACCTGTCCATTCGCTGGTAAAGAGATAGTACTAGCGTCCCAACTAAACGCCGCGCCATAGAGATGCGCGATAAAGAAAACAAGGGATTGAATGCGCCAGAAGGCGATGGATTAGAGTCATTAACACTGGCTCCCACTTAGAAATCGCCACATTACCACCGCTTCATTGACAAATGGGGGTCGAAGGGGGACTCTAAGAACAAAGGGACCTGACTGAAAGCCCGTTTTGGGATATAGAACGCTCGTAGAGACCATTCTATCCTCACATGAAGGGCATCAATCCAACAGGTTGCAGAACAGGCCAGCTTTTAGTTTGAGAAGAACAAACAAACGGGTCAGGAAACAGCTCTCATGCCACTTGTAATTTGAAAGTAATAATGACATATTCCCACGTTGCAGACATGGTAGGCGATATTCACTGGACTGAATCTAGTCCAAATCAATTACGATTACTTTTTCACTATACTAGAAACTTTAACGTCTTTTTTCCAGCATTTGCCCCGCTTGGGAGCCGTACACGCTTTTCGAATGCTAACGCCGTTTTCTGATTGAGGCATGCTCGGAATGGAAGACAACTAATTTCGAGTTCAGAGACAATGTGACACAAGAATACTGGGTGATGAACAAAACTTCCGCTCCAGGCAGGACGGAACCCGACCCTCGATTACCGTCATTTCGCTATCACTTACGCCAACCGTAGCGCTTTTTGCACGCTAAGGCTAAAGGTGTTGATTGCGAGCCCGAGTGGGCGATAGTTTTTTCATATACCGTCATTCTTTTTGAAATATTGCCAGGGAAACTGCGGCGTTATAATCCGAGTTACACAAGTGTTCAAGCAAGCGCTGGGTATACCTCCGGCATATAAGTTGAGGACACTCACGACAGCCATCATGGTAAGCCTTATATAAAGTCTCCGCTGTTGCTCACGTTATTCTATAGACGCTTAGGGCTAAATTGAGCTTTCAATAATGGCGTCACCGCGACTGTGGCCTAAAAGGGTAACGACTGTCACTCAGCAGAGCGTTTTTGTATTGCACAGGCCGGGTTGTACGTCAGCGTCTGCTTGTTGGCTACTGCTGTTCGTTAGGAAACGACTCTTCAGATCTTTGAATTGAGGCTCCCAGATGTTCTCTGGCTGCCGAAAAGGGTAGCTTCTTAGCGTCATTTAGATCAAGCAGAGTGTTCACTGAACTTGTCTCGGAAAGGCGGATTGCCACGCAATTGAGAACTAAGATAGTTAAGTGTTGTACTCAACTTGAATAGGGGTGTAATGCAAACCCTGACATGAATATTGGCTGGGCTTTCAAGCCATGTTTTCAAAAAGGATTCGGTTGCCTTCAGGATTCTTTATGGAACTGGATCGTGTAAAACATTACAGAAGGCCTGTGTAGTGCCTTGTTCAGTTGAAGGGTTTGAAAACACTCAAACTTTCACTGCGAGGTGACTTCGACAAATGCTAAAAAAAATCTTGAAAAGCGGCGCATTCACCAATATTGTGCATGAAGTAATCCCACGAGACTACTGGATGGACGGCGTATGCATAATTCTTCCCATAAAATCCCAAGTCCGACACGTCCCAATTTCTTGGCGAGTAACTTTTCATCTACTGCAATCTACCCGAGCTTTGCAAAAGGGCAGGCAGTGCAATATGCAGACATTTGTGTCCTTTGCACAACATGACCAGATTTAGTAACTACTGAAATAACGTGATGCATTTGTTCGCGGTCAACCCTAGCCACTTAAGGAAAATTGGTCGTCAAGAAAAAGTGAGACCTGGGAAACGATTCATATGGTTCATTATTGCACACATTTGGCGAAGTTAAGGATCATTTTAGTCCCAAGGAACTTGTAAGCCATATCGATCAGAACCTTTCTTCACCATCGTGGTCTAAGTTTGATAAACAAGCCAAAAGGGAGGCCTCGAGGGAGCCAAAACGTTAGCTTACTATTTCACCAGCACACGCTATGGAGCACCGTATGATCATGGATGTCGCTCGACCGTCAGCACAATTCCAGGGTTGTACGCGCCATGATTTCTCGTGGCTTAAAGGCAAGAATCAGGATTAATTGATGGGGTGATTCCACTCAAATGTGAAAGTAGGGATGGGAGGTGGACCGCCAGTGGAGAAAAAGGAAAGAAAATCCTGAAATACACAGGAAATACGAGCATTTTGCTCTATGCTGTGGAGAAGTTCAAAAGACAGGCAGGGAGATGAGAGATAATGTGAGCGCGGAGAGTGGTAGAGAAGTCCGAGAAGAGAGAGCATAGCAGATCAACGTGGCGACGCAGACAAGATATCGAACGGTGGGCGGACCATGTTAAGTTTGGTGGAGTCTGTTAGAAGTCCATGGCGCCTAGGGTCCTAGTGACGCGTTTCGATCGATGAGAAGGTGGCGCTACCTTTGCACTTGCGTACCCAGCACTTCTAGCCATGGTAAGGGCTTCTTAGGTGGGTCTGAGCCCGAACTTTGTCTTTAGTTGTTTTTTTTCATGCACAATGCCAGTGACACCTTTTTCGGAACAACTGCCTGCTCGAGCCACTATTCACAAGCACGATCAAAGCAGATGCCTGTATGAATAGCTTTCACCGCTATTTACCAAAAGTAAGGGGAAAATGTTTGGAGTAGACTTCAAAACCCATGTCATACTCAGCGATGCACACGGGCTGTTACTTGTTAAATTTTGGATTTTGGGACATTATACCAAGCCTACCAAATTCCCATACACTAGTGGAACGGAGGAAGCGAAACCGAGAATGGAAGAATTTGTCCTTCACAGTTTTTGTTCGAAAAGATTGAATTTGATGAAGAAGCCCCTGATAACATGTCAGAGCCAGGGACAGCGGCTTCCCAGATACCTCTGCTGTGTGTTTCATAGTTGTAGAGTCAAATAATCGGCCCAAATCGATAACTTAGCGATGTCCCAACGTGGCGTTGGTGAAAAAATCTCAGCTTCTTTGTTCCAGTCTTCGTTCAAATAGGTGGTGGGGGAGGGGAATCGTGTAGCCGCGAAAGGAAACACTTCCGCGCGTATGGTCCGGGGTTAAATCCCGAAATTTAACATCGCCCAGGGATAATTAAATCTCCAATCCTTGGAGACATGGTTGCTGTACAAAGCACACTAGCAGATTTGTTCACAAAAATTCGTTCTCTTAGTTAAATTAGAATTTACTTCATCCGAAAGAGAGGAGATGACTAGCTCATCTTGAAACATGAAGCAGATTCGGCTTCTGAGAAAGTGCATTTGCCGCGGCACACCTGAAAACTCTTCTAGGCTCTTATCCCAGTTTAAAACTGCAACCGTAAAGTGAAAACGGCGTTTCTACGATGAGCTGCATACGTCCCGCGACGCATATGAAAATCCATGGAGATGATGATGTCCATGGCAACTGACCGGTTTAAGCTTTCAACAGCAACGAATGACCGTTGGCTAATGGGCTTCAATTTCGTCCAGCGGTCACCTAGTGGAGAGAATATGTGCAGTCGTTACCCAAATGTTCTTATACCAGCTGAGAATCGGGAACGAGGCTTTTTTAGTGGCAATGAAGCTCACAATAAATTTATGTACATCCAAAGCACACTCATGAGTGTTGCTATCTACGAACAAATGACAAGTGAGAATATCTGAAAAATCTCAATATTCCAATGTTGAGAAAAAAAGGCAATCGGTTCCCATGAGTGCATTTCAATGAACATTTCACTTGAGCATGAAAGATATCTGAATGCATATTCGCTCTTCACATTAAAGGCAAGCTCTGGGATAAAGTGGGTGTAGAAAAGCGTTTAGTTATGAATCTGGAGGTAGGAAGATGGCCTGGAAAGGGAAAGAGAGCGAAGAAAACCTCCGATCACGCCCCAAATAGCAACTTCTTCTCTTTCAGCCGCAATCCACCTTGGGATAAAGGGACGCGTTGGACGAGTCGCCGCACTCTAAGTTGCTCCAGTTCTAAATTCGCGCATGACAATACGAACCTTTGCCTCAAATGCGCCCGCGCTTTTCAAGCAGCGCCACGTGGCAACCGACAGCGGAAGGGTGGGGCTTGCGGACGAAGGTGTGAGTTGCGGGTGGACGAGCTCCTTGCGCCTTTGTCGCGCACTTTCAAGCCGCAAAAGGGGCGCGACATCAACACTTGTCCGCCTGCCTACTACCCCCGGGATGGAACAGGCGAGCGCGCCTAATCGCGGAGCGTGCCTTTTAAGTAAAATATGGTAAGCGTATAGCATACATTATACGAAGTTATACGTCCAGAACATTCGCAGCACTAATCTCACTTGTCGAATAAGGAACTTTTTGGCAAGTGGCTAAATCCTGGATGAGGCGGAAGATCGAAGTGTTCATTTATCGAACCAATGCTATGCACGCAGTGCAATTTACCTCAAACACAGAAACGCAGAAATCTTTGGATGCCGAAATTGAAATCCTGTGAAGCCGGCATGTTCATAGACAAAAGAATCCGCTTCAATCTGAATTATTTCAACCTGCTGCAATCGAATGCTCTGTCTTTACCACGAATTCATCGGGAAAAACCGAAATTGATCTTACTTGGAAAAGAATCCCGAGCGAAACTTCATATTCATGGCAAAACATCTTACTCACCTACCAGAATCTGCACAAAGAATCCTTTGTAGCTGATGGCTCAAATGAAGAGCACCACGGACTTAAGAGAAGAGTCACTTTCTTCGTTAACCTCAAACTTGCGCTCTTGGCTTGGCAATGGATTCGTGATGATTTTCATGAATAACGGACGGAGGTGAGGTGTGCAGATGTCGCTACTGGTACGCTTATGATATATTGATGGAACTTCAAAATTTCTCCGTCTAAAGGCTACCGTCCATTTGTGACCAGCTGGTTAATTTCGCCCTCACTAGTAGAAAATACAGCGAACTGTAGATCGGCCGGCGCCCACAATTCTTTTAGTTGTTCAAATACGCAGTGATTTCGAACGAAATTTGAACATGTGGGAGTTGACCAACACAATGATTTTTGCTTCCACCTTATTACGAGCAAATTGCTCCCACATAATGTCAAGAGCGGAAGGAATTATACAAGGTTAACGGAACTGGGGTAATGACAGGAGGCGCGTCGTTGTCACACACAGACACGATTTATTGGTGGATCCATACCTACAAAACCAGTGTCCAAGTCACGCCGGCGTCTAACAGGTGCCAGAACTTTTGTGGTGGACAATACCACTGAAATAAACAGAGGATAAAGGATAAAGGATAAAGCATTTGCCGTTGATCAATCCCTTTTTGGGATGCGGCACGCATTCTACTTCCATTTGTACATTCGTAGTGGCGTTTGAATGCGATGTGGCCTATACAATGACTTGCGGGGGCCAGCCGATGTACAAGTCAGTGTTTTTATCCTCCCAGACAAGTCTGGTACCAATTAACCGACCCCGGAGGGATGGAAGGCTTGGTTGGCCCGGGCGACTCACGACCCAGGATTTGATCCCCGGACCGCTCGCGTGGTAAGCGTGCCACTTGCCACTACACCACTTCCGCCCAAACAGAGGGAGCCCTTGAAAATTGTTCACATGGCTGATGCGGAGTTCAAAGGCATCTACGAACCTGGACACGAGCAGAGATTGAACGTTCATTTTGAGTGATGGCTTTTCAAATTTTTCTAGAATATTCTGATGAGTTTTGAGTTTGCGTTATTTGGAAGCCCGCAATTTTCTGCACGTCCTACTCCAAAGCACCTGGCTAGTTGTTGAGGGATGGAACTCACACATGAATTTCTCGCAAACCAGGTTGTCGGTCTACTCCAACCGTCGACCATTCCCTCCCAGTGACCCAAAACTTCGATGGCGAACAATACTCGACGGAACGCTCTTGAGCCGTTCTGGCTCCAAACGACTATTGAGCCCCATGTTTCAGCAAGCAGTTTCGACAAGCATTCGACAGCATTCTGTTTTCAACAGCTCACCGCCGTGAATTCAACATTTGCTGTGGTCAAATAGACCTGTAAATGTTCCCTGAAGAATTTGTGGGAAAGCGCATGCTTTTGGAAGACATCGAAGTCATCAAAAAGCTGCAAGAATTGGAAAATCCACTTGCCAAAACTTATAAGAACTTTCGATCAGCAATCGGGCTTTTGTTGGCACTTTCATAAGAAGGTTAGTTGATAGTCGGCTTTTGAGACAAAACAGAGGGATATGATTTGTATAAGTTGGGAAAGCAGATTCGCTGGCGGCTTCTAAGCGAACGTCTATGGGAAAAAGAAGGATAGAAGAGATCTAAAATAAGAAAGCAGGAAGACGAAAACAAAGATAAAGCGCATCTAGGCAACCAGAGACAGGACGAATGTTTGAAAGCTAAACATTCTGCAAAAAGAAAGTGGCGGAAACGTGCCTTCTTCTCGATCGGCAGTGTGGAATGCCTGATGCGCGCTGTTTGATTAAGCGTGATGATTCTTGCGAAAATGCATTCAGCGATTTCCCAATCTATTCTTGATTCATAACCTGCCCGTCAATCGAAGAAATTAGGTATAACGCCTCATTGTCTTCGACCCTTTATGAAGCGACTGTCTAGATATTTTTTCACTTCATCCGAAAAATTTGAAGCACGGTGCAGCTTTAATATGAAAGATATCATAAATATAACTATAAATTATATGGATCAAGTTGATTCGGAAATATGTATGTCAGTTTCTATACTTGACGCATGTCTGCACGAGTGATTGCTTCGCAAAATCCGGGTTTACGGATGTTGTAATGCGCGTGTCGGTGTAGAGAGCCATATTTCACGTACTCACAGCGATCCTCTGATGATTGAGGCATCATTTGTAAAGCGCAGATTGCTAGCTCAGGTCAAATTTAGAAGCCTCAAAACAGCAAATTCGACTGCTTCACCTCCACGACTTCAAAAGTTCAGTCAAAAGGTAGCAGAAACTATTCGAAATATAAATGAAGTAAACGATAGAGAAAGTGTTACTGAAAGAGCAGTTTGCGCGTTCTCTTTTTGCAATGACCAATTCAAACTTTCTAGGGTAATGGAGGCGGAGCTTTTTCCGCGGAAGATTCCTTTAACTGAAGGAGCTGTTGGGAGGAAACCCACATATTTCTGTACGAAAACCTGCAGGTATAGCAGAAAAGAGAATTGGGAAATGGAAATAAATGAGAAATGGAGAATAAAAAAGGTGGTCAAATAGTTGCGCTACGAAGCTGAGCGAGCAACAGTGCAATGGTTGGCATGAGCTGCCGACGGCACTTCTTTTGCGCAACGTGAACGACCCGCTCTTTAAGCGTATTGTAACGTGCGACGAGAAGTGGGTTTTGAATAGCAAGCGAAAACGATCGGACTCTGTGATGCGACTGCAATAAAACTCTTCATCACTTCCCCACATCGAAAACATACCAAAAGACGGTTCTGTGAACTGTGTGCGGTGGTCTGGTGTAGGCTTGATTCAGCAGAGCTTAGAAGTCCAAAGAAACAAAAAATTCAAATTACCCCCGACTCCAGCTGGCAAAAAAGAACCTATCCAACGACTACACGTGGCCACACATCGCAGGTGAACGAACTGGGTTACCAACACCTTTTTCATCCGCTATATTCGCCAAACCTCCCACCAGACACTACGCCTTCACGTATCTCGACAATTCCTTATTGAGAAATGCTTTGGAAATAGAATCCGGTAAGGTAGAAACTAGCGTTAACGGCTTCGTTAGCTAAAAAATCTCAGAAATTCATGCCACAGAGAAAAATACGCTGAAACAAACGTATTCCGAAAAAAGCGAAGTGCACGCCTACCACACAAATAACGTCCCGAGCTGGTGGGGAGGGGGTCGAGGCTCTCCACTGAAACTGTGTAGGAGGTGTAAATGATTACCATCGTGCCTTAGTGAGCAATTAATTATCGTTTACATTCAGGATCCAAAGTGATTAGCTATTCCTTACCTTTGAATCTTTTTCTGAGTGAGTTGCCGTAATTTTTGCTCACCTTGAATATTACAAAACTATGAAATATGTAGTACCCATTGTCAGTTCATAATTAAAAGAGTAATGGTGGTTTCGAGGAAAAACGTTAAAAAGGGAGACCGAGGCACACGCACAACGGGATTTCTCCAGTGTATTAGTATGTTGCGCTCATCCTGTCTTCTGCTTTCTTTTTTAGTTCCCCCTCACCCTACCATACCATAGCCGTGGAATTGAAGTAACTCTAATGAGGTTTTAACCAGGATTAAACACCACTCAAATGGTTGACACTTTTCCGCGGCTAGCAGATTTACTAAGAAGGAAGAGACTATGTCTTCTCTTCTGAATTATTAGTTCGGTTAGATCCCACGGAACTGCTTCAATTATTGCAAGTCCAACATAACGCCTCATTCCAGTCCTGAATATTTGGGCGAATAGACCAGTTCAAGTACGTACTGAACTTGCAGTCAAATCGAAATCCTCTAGGGTAAATTCCTTGCAAGTTCATGCTCCACAATAACGGGTTCTCCTACTATCAAATTTTCGATGTTTTAAAAAGTCCTATTACTTCGGAAGCGTAAAGGTTTGAGAAAATAAAAAAAAACCAAAAAGTGACTGTCGAATCTGCACAAAACTCCACTTGTTCTGTGCTTACGAACTGATCCACAGAACGAAACACGAGTGGCCAACAAAAAGAAAAGAAAAACAAAAATCAAAGGTTTGGAGTGGAAGACGATAACTGAGAGTGACAGACGATCTGATCTTTCTAATGAATTCTGTGCATTACGCAGAAAAACCGAATTTGCGCTCTAGTTCTCAGCCAAGTTCCTGTCGGAAAAAAGCAGAATAAAAGATCGGAGCATTTTACATTAAATTAACCAAAAGAAAGAAAAATGCTGAAGCAGCACCACCCCAGACCGCTGGTCCACTGATACACCCTAATCCACTAGATTTTTTTTCGATTCATGATGACTCACCCGACAGCGGGGTCATTCCAACGACGAGCTCTTTTTCATTAGGCTCCGAACATCAAGTCAAACCCCCTATGAATGATCGCTTGGAGGTAGAATATCAAGCGGAGTGGTTATTAGCTATTTCGTAAACCAAAGGAAAACACTCAGTGAACAGTTGCTGCACTGATTTTTCTCGAAGATCGAAGATGCTCTAGGATGCTTATGGGGGACACGTAATGCGGCAGTCAGATGTTATGATTACCAATCAACCATGTAGTAATTGAAGCATTTTAGGAAAAAAACGTCTCTGTAGCAATCTAACCTTATAGTGCAAAGAACTCGTTGGTCTATAAAATAAGTATGGCGCCAATCTCGTTTTGGATACGCCGCGCATCTACTTCCATTCAGAATTATGAAGGCATTTGAATACGTTAGCCCACACAACGATTTGCGAGAAGCAGCTGATTTACATCAGTCATTGCTTTCACGCTGCCAGACAAGCCTATTCCCAATTTTGCAGTTTTGGAAGGACGAGAGGCTTGGTCATTCTGAGGTAGATTAGGATTTTGCCTCGGATCATCCCTGAAAAGTGGCATCACCCCGTCTCCATCCGTTTTCCTATGCAGTAGAACATGCTGCATTTTTCGAGGAGTCGCGACACCATTTTAGCTCGGAGACGAGAAAGTAGCTCCTAGTCAGCATCAGTTGAATGTAGACTCACAACTATCCTAATGAGCCCAAAGAGACAACCGATTAGCACATGGTGTCGTGACTCCTCGACCTTTTTCAGCATTTTATTAAGTTACAAACTCATCAGTTTACTTTTTTGGACACAGGATATATCACTTATTGGCATACTGGTTAAATTTTTGATAGGTTATCGGCCACTGATTAAACAGATGACAAAAACCTACGGAGGTGCAATTATAACGGCGGTCCGCAATGATTATTTATATTGGTCTCGGAAATGTAGCAAGAGCGCGTTGCTGTTACTTAACTTTACAATGCTGACTTTAATACCACCTATTCAATAGAGCAAGCTCAAAATTTGCTAACTGAAAAGAATATAGTCAAGGAAGGGCATGCGAGCAAAAATGTATGGTATTACAACCACTAAAGGAAGATGCAAAAAGAGAGAGATGAAGTGGTATATGGCACCGGCAGTGGTAACGATGCTGCTGTTTACCTTTCAACGTATCTGGTATCTTTACATAAGAGATTTGATGCACGAAAAAACCCATTCATGGTTCACTAGAGCGGTTTCATCAGCAAATATTGTGAGCATTGCTGAAGCATGACCTATTTTTAGTGATGGAATACGAGCTGATCAAGGTCTAGGGAAACCAAAGAACGTCAGCTAATTCCATTCAGATTTGGGAGCAAAATTTTTGGAAATGCTTTTCAATTTTCGTGACCATTTCACAAACAAACAAGTGATGCACTGATCTGTATACAACAGTAACTTGATAAATTAACAGCACACATACTTACGCAGCGAGGGGTGGGGGGCAGAAAGAAGAGTCACACCCCTCCTCATCGAAAACGAAATTAATTAAGTTTGCTAAATAGCCGTCTACCACGATGACAATAGACTTCCTACTTGAATATGGTGCACGGTTCAATGTCAACGAGGTCCTCCACGGACAGGGTCAACCGCCCGTTGCGCAAAGAACAACGAGGGGGTCGTATTTGGCCGAACGAAAGGGGAGGGGGTCGTATACACAGGGACCCGCGGTGAAATGCATGGAGAAAACAGGATTCCATGTAACAGTACAACGCAACTACAATCGCGATACTATCACCGTCTCCAGGGGAGTGGAGGACTTTCAAATGCTAGTGCGCAGGGTCAAGCGTGCGTCGAGGAATCCTCG
>MU872095.1:0-11400 GCA_036418205.1 Ostertagia ostertagi | reverse complement strand
CTTCAAAGTTGAAGGTGCGCCTTCTTAGAATTTTGGGTTTTCCACTTCTAACAGAAGTACTTTCCGGAGAGTTAGGCAATCCTTGTAGTTTTCTGAAAGCGCACCTCAGGCACAGTCAAAATCTACCTCAACAAGTCAAAAAATTCCCCTCTAAAATTTTTTCTTCGCCGCGTCCCGTTCTTCCAGCGCCCGGGTGATACCTGCCGCGCTCCAAGGCTGACGCCGCAACGCAGACGCTTTCTGGCGCAACGGATTCATGTCTAGCACTCTTATTAACAAAAACAGGGGGTCGCAACTGGACCCCCTCGAGAGCTAGGGGGTCGCAAAAATCCCGAAAATGTTCGAACGTGACGGTTGACCCTGGCCGCGACACGCTACCCTTCCGCCGGGTGGCTCTAACCGTGTAGCAGACAGTGCGATGAGACACGCCTAATGCGCAAACCAGTCAAAATTAATCAAAAGGGCCCCATTTCTAGAGCTCAAGGCTTACTTATTGATTTTTTCTGCATAACTCATCGCCTTAACTTATGTCTAATGGGTTGTTTTTCATCGTAAACTGCGCTTAACTAGTGCTTCCAATTTCCTGTCTTTCATTTGTACCCACCCTGACTACAAGATCAGGCCAGCCCTGGCTGATCCGAGCTGACCAGGAGCATTGACCATATCTTGTTCTCACATAATAGCCGGACAGACTCAACTATACGTTCGGCTCCGATCGACCCCGGCGACTGGTCGTATTTGCGATTTTGGGATGAATGGGCTCGTAGGTGGGGTTTTTATAGGGTGTCATGGTGATGGCAGTTATAGGAGACGTTTTGAGTTTGAAATTGGACTTGGGATGCAAATTTCGTAATTTTAACGGAAAGTGCATGGAATGGGCGAAATAGTGTGAATTCGAAAGTTCTAACATAGAATGGGGGAGAGTTGGAGTGTATCATCCGGGCAGCAGGACCAGGTAACGCAGAACAGTCGTGGAGGTTGTGGTAGGCGCATGTGGGGGAGCCCATCCATGGAGTGGTCGTAAAAATTTCAAAATCGGTCAGACGCGACAAATGAGCCTACGCACGGGTTAGTGATGCCGACGCCTGAAAACGGGCACGGATTTCTTAGCCTTTCAGAAAAGAGCGATTGCAGCACTATGGTTTATGGTACCTCTGCACACTAGAATCACGAGTCAAAAGTTCTTCTTCGTCAATTTTCCCATGCATATGCATCATTGATAAGGGTAGATTAATAATGCATGGTGTGATACCTTCAGACATGAACCCTACTGCTTTTGCACGCCTGCCTTTGTTATGCAACTCAATTTCACGCATTTCTAGTTAGCTGTTCTTCAGCTGCTTTGTTTCTTGTTCTACAGCAGATATGTATCCACAAAGCTGAAACTTAGCACCATTGTTCCCGTCCAGATTCTGTGAACCATATTTTGAAAAAAGCCTGTTTATTGAAACCACTCCGCCTTTGTACAAGCCGTGTTTGAAAAGCTGGTATGATTTTTTTAACCAGGAACCCTTCTACTTAGCGTGAAATAAATAGATTTCTGAGGTGGAGTATTACTTACTATCGTATCCTCGATATATCATGCCCAGGTAATGCGGTTGCTGCTGTTGCACCTAATTAGGACAGTCCATTTGCATTACTTCGCTGAAAGCAATTCCTCTGAGCACAGCTCACCTTCACACTCGCCACGAACGCAAATGGGTGAGGAAATGGCTCGGTCAAGGAATTATCCAAGGAGCTGACGCATCTGGCTGCCGCTGTTGGTATCCCGGAATCACAACTGCGAAGTAAATAGTAAGGACACAGCAGCATGTGATGCACTTGGACCAGGATGAAAGCCCTAACCAACTTCCGCCCAAGACAACCAATCCTTCCAATCCTCCGAGGTCGGTTAATTGGTACCAGACTTGTCTGGGAGGATAAAAACACTGACTTGTACATCGGCTGGCCCCCGCAAGTCATTGTATAGGCCACATCGCATTCAAACTTGCACTTCGTGTTGGGGTGGGAATTATATGCGTGGCGCATCCACGATCCATCCGATTGATCAATGTCGAAAGCCGTGAAAACATGGTCCATTTGAAAGGCAATCACATCGAACCCAATCCTGAGAATGCCTACAGCGCTCGGAACACAACGAAAATCAGTCCAAAATCAAAAATATTCCATCTGGTACCAATGAGAGGAAAGTATTTTCGTGTGTCAGTGTCCGAGAATTTATCCTCAACTGGCAACAGCTTTCGATCTTGTACTCATTATATGAGCATAATCCAAGCCTAGCCAGATTACACCCTGCATACAAACACATTGTGCTGATAATTGCGTTTGCGATCACCTGCACGCATTGCGTGCCCACGGAAGTTTTATCGCAGCCCCTTGTGAATGTCCTTTGCTGCTTACACAAAGGTTTTCATTTTTATTCAAGTAACTGCTTACATTTCCTTTTCTGCGCTGTACGGTAAATTTTTAGACCCTCTCAACAAATACAGCATTCAGCTGATTTGACTTGTTTTTTTTGTTAACTGCTGTTTTTGGCCGCAGTTCGCCTTGCGAATGTTTCACAAGAATGCTGGGTTGTGAACAAAACTTTCGCCCCAGGCGGGACTAGAACCCGCACCTCTCGCTTTCCGGGCAAGTGCGCTACCAGTTACGCTACCGGGGCACCATACACACAATTTCCATGCAAAATTGTAGTGACTTCTGCGAGCGTATTCTGCACGAATAATTGTTTGTGAGGTCCAGAGAACTCTTCTAGAATCCTATTTTTTAGGCACGGGTTTAGTAACACAAAACCAACCAGAAGAAAATGAGACAATTGCATCTATAAAGCCCTATATCACTGCAACATATTGCAATGAATGAAGTACCATAAGAATAAGGACGAAGGACGGGGAAATACCTCTTGAAACGCTACCGTATAGGCTTGGCATTGAGTGAGTAGAGATTTCACGGCGCCGTGCCACACATTTGACAAAGAGCAATAGCTCATGTCAGACCATTATACCCAACCTGTGGGTGGGGCACGGATCATCGTATGATGACGACCATTTTGAAATGCAAGCGAAAAAGCCTGTGCCACTGCTGGATGGGGGGTGGACGACCCCTTCTCTACTCCTTACATCTAAATTTGAACTAAGAACGGCATTGAGGCGCACAAAAGGGAAGCCGTAGCAAGTAGCGCTGACATAATGTCAGCGCTCTGTGGACCAAATGAAGAGCCCAAATCTGCTCGGACATACACTGCTTTTACTCTTCATATCAAAGGACCGATTTTAATAGGTGCCTGCAAAGGAAAATAGCACTGACAGCTGAGCTTGACTCTTGAAACATACATAGGTGGTTTAAGACCCTCTTACGCCATCCCCCTCTTTCTTCCCCACCTTCCCCCCCACACCGCCGTACCTTATTCGTCATTACGCTTTAAATGAGTGTAGCTAGAAAGTGATCCAGTACAGAGCGCATTCTACCTGTAATCTTCAGGAGTCGAGTGATTCGAAGTCGCGTGAAAGTTAATGGTTCGTCATTGGATATAAAGGATAAAGGATAAAGCATTTGCCGTTGATCAATCCCTTTTTGGGATGCGGCACGCATTCTACTTCCATTTGTACATTCGCAGTGGCATTTGAATGCGATGTGGCCTATACAATGACTTGCGGGGGCCAGCCGATGTTCAAGTCAGTGTTTTTTATCCTCCCAGACAAGTCTGGTACCAATTAACCGACCCCGGAGGGATGGAAGGCTTGGTTGGCCCGGGCGACTCACGACCCAGGATTTGATCCCCGGACCGCTCGCGTGGTAAGCGCGCCACTTGTCACTACACCACTTCCGCCCTAACTGGCAAAAATATTTGAATAATGTGTGCATCCTAATTGCTTATTAAACTGTAAAACTAAGCAGTTCTACCTACCTAGGAGACTTAGGTGATATCGATAAAGGAAGAGAAGCTGTAACAGACCGGAAAGAAAGCCGGTAATGGCAACTGGAGAAGAATTGGGTCTATTTGTTAAAGACACACCTGTCTGTCGCTGTAGCAGAAAAGTTTGCGCACTCTAGGTGGCCTCAGCGTTTTGGGAAATGTTCAAAATTTACAAATGTAAAATTTTAAAACGATCTACGCACCTTTTTCACAACTCATCCTAAAAAAGAAGAGCAGTTCCACCCTAAATAGACAGTTCCTTTTTCTACTCGCTCCCCAATCACTTCAAATGTTTAATTGATGCTGTTACAGTGTCTTAAGATCTACCAGTTTAGAGGTCAAGGTGTTTTTCGCTGCGGATTTTATTTGCTCTTTAACAGACAATAATTTTCCTTTTTATAGAACTTTTGAAAAAAGAAGTAGTATTTAGAATTGGTTGGCCTGCTTAAAGACTCCTATAAACCTTAGATCGGATGTCTCCAAGTTTGAAAGATCACTGCGTCTGGGTAATGTTGAGGAATACTGCAAAACTTGAAAGCCGTCTCACTATCCTTACACAGGAAGTTCCGTCAGGCCACCCGAATCCCTCGAAATATGCTTTCGCCTTAGTGTGTGCAAGTAGGTAAGCACGCTGAAGTCGTCGCCTACCGTTCGCGCCGTATGTGCCATGACCTCACTGGCCTCGCACTCAAAATGACTGAGCATTTTCAACAGGTGTTTTCTTGTAATAACGCAGCTTGCTAGTGAACCAACTGATCACAGTTCCCAATCACCAGAAATGGAAGTATTGCTATTTCTATTACGCCAGTCCCTTCTTGAAACTAATTCCATAACCAGGAGAGTCTTTTCATCATAGCAAAGGGGTTAACTTCGTCGGACCTAAAATCAGAGATCAGAATGACAGGTACGTATCGAATATTGATAGCAAATTAATAACGGGCAAAAGAATAGAACATTTCTAATTGTTGATCCTTTTCGAAATGCACTAATGTCATTCTTCTCGCAGTGACATTTCTAGTAAAACATTGAATCATTCGCAGAGACCTTGTGGACCCCCCCCCTACTGTGCGGTGATATTTTTGCCCTAGCTGGTCCGCAAAGTATTATATGTTCAGGCCAGGAGGGAAAACCGGATCTCGTAGGGATGAAAAGCTTACTGCAACGGGCGAGCTTGCTTCTAGCCTAATCGCGCACTTGTCTTTGTGTATTATGCCATCAGCATTCAACCTCCGCCAACAGAATGATTGGATATCTGAGTTCAGATCTACACCAACCCAGGATTGCTAACGGGAGATTCTCCTGGTTCTACGTGATAGTGGTTCCTTCTTCCCATATCATCGCACTATGAATCATCAGTTTGAATGAGTCATGATGTTAATCAAAGCTCTCACCAAGCATTTTCCAATTGAGTATCCACTTCAGACAAGTTTTCTTTTTTTTCTTTCTTGCTCATCTCTTTTTTTCAAGCTCACAAGGACATACCTTACTACGAGGTTCAACTTGCCAATGCACACTAACACACATGCTTACAACATTCCCACCTAGGCAAACACGACCCCCGATTCAAGGAATCCACGACGCTGATCGTGCAGACGACTCCCCACAGCCGGGAGTGATTTTGGGAACCCCATAGAATCTCCCTGTTGAGCTAGAGTTAAACAACGATCAAGGTGATTATTGAAAACAATTAAGCTTCAGAGCTCTCTTTCTGACATCAAATTGCAAGAGATTTCCATATTGCAATAATAGCAAATGAACTTGTCCCTAAGGGGAGGGAGAAAAAACCCAAGTCAAGTCTTTTGTGAGAAAACTATCCAACGGAAAGTGAAATTGAAGGTCAAGCTCAAACACTGTGCTCATAGGTTCGAGTTGATTGGTGCTTTTAATATTTGTGATATGTTGTCTACTCGAAAAAATAAAAGTGAAGAATTTTCAATAGTGTCCACGTTCGACTCTCGGTGAATCTTGGTTGCCGCTCAACAAACCTCACTAAAGTGAAGAAGTTACCTGAAGGCAAGATCAGCCTTACTGAAGTAGTCGCTCCCGTGGATAGAGGTGTAGGGGGCGCTACTACAGAGGTCATGCCACCCTCACAGATCGAAACGCCTTATTAAGACGCTAGACGCTAAGGACTTTGATCAAATCCACCTAAGAGAATCAGGCCCGCCCACCGTTCGATATCTTATCTGCGTCGCAATGTTGATCTGCTATGCTCTCTCTACTCGGACTTCTCTACCCTCTCCGCGCTCACATTATCTCTCATCTCCCTGCCTGCCTTTGAACTTCTCAGCAGCATAGAGCGAGAAGGCTCGTATTTCCTGAGATTTTGACGATTTTCTTTCAGCATACTGCGTGAATAAGTGAAATCTCAGAGAAATCTTCAATAAAACTTACATATAAATCGTATAAGTTTATATATTGATCATCATAAACTGAACAACTCTACACTGATATGTCTATTATTGCCGGTTCAAAAATGATCCAATAGCAAGCAAGAATTTCAATTGAGCGTGATGTATGAAATTCAAATACTTCGCGTAACTTTTCCAGAACTTGTGTGCGTACTTTGTGTACACACGTTCATGGGCCAACCTAGGTACAACAAAGTGCTCTTAACTACTCGGACAAAGCAATCTAGTAGCAATTAAAGAGCCCCAGAATAATAAAGGAGAGGTTGGCTCGAGAGGGTGTGGTTTAAGGTGCTTCCATTGAACAATCCATTGTGATAGCGGTGCCACTGCTTCTCACGGCCGCTTTAATTGGCAACCCTATTTGGTCCCTACTAACCCGGCTTAATCGATCTGCATTCGTGCTTGGCACATTGCCACGCGAAACGCCAATAGGTTACTATTAGATTTTTCATAAGGATCAACAGCCATAGATCTAAAGACAGGTGACGGGACCTTGCCGAGCATCCACCGAGATGAGCCGTTTTTAAATTCTTAAATCTCTTTACGGCAGATTGATGCTTTTTTACATAGTTTGTATAACGATGAGCGAGGGCTTTCTAGTTCTGATTCCTCTGATTTACTTTGTTTTGCTAACTGCCTCTATGCTACCTGTAGCGATGCAAGCTTCCGCAATGGTCCGCAGTGGTGCTAAGATTCGGGCGAGACGTTTTGATTGAATTGAGTTCCGAACTCGAACCAGTAGTTTCCCTGGCTAATTAGACACGTCCACTCGTATTTCGTCGTACCATGTAAATGGCACTCCAAATGAAATGATGTTGAGCTGTTCAACGCTACACTCGCCAATTTTTTTCGTATTTTTTTTAGAATCAGCTCAATTTTATAATTCAATTACTTATTTATAGCCTACCAGGCTTCTTGGTGGTTTACTGGTTTGACACATTTTCACAGCATGACCGTAACTCGTTCTTTCCTCCATCGACGAACAACTCTTGTGTTTCTTCCAAATTTCATTGAACCGCGACCAACCACCAACATATGAGTGAGTAGTATTTTTCTGAGATCATTTTTTAACACTTCGATTGCTCTTCGCTATTTTCGGCGAAGTCAAACCTGGTAATTCGGCACTTGCATACCCGGCTGTGCGAAAATTGGTAGCCGAAATTTGAAGCACCATGAATTCGGTGAAAAAGGAAACGTCAACGGGCCGTCCATTTCATAGGTTCATGGGACTAACGGAAATTGAATAGTTACAAATTTTTGGTAATGTTCGTAAGATTCTCAGTACCGTTGCGCATACCCAGCGATGCACAAGGGCTGGATGTGGAACTCAATCTGCATACACGGGGATACGCATGGGCTGCAGTGGGATAAAATTCATGAATTCGAAAATATTATTCCGTAAATAAAAGACGAGTGGGTATTGCTTTCAGCATTTTGGGGTGGAAGGGGGGGGGCGCAAGATTCCTATTCGCTGCTAGTTTCTCCGACACGTGGCTCACTCTGGGCCGTAAGGTATGCTTCCCCGAATGGTTGCGGGGACGAAAGTCCCTTTAAATTTTTTGTTTTGAACGATACTGTTTCTTTATTTTCAATGCATGTTTACTTTAAGCTACACACATATATTAAATGTAGGCCCTTTATCAGGACAATCCCAGTTGGGAAGACAGAGGCATTTCGTCCGTCAACCCTTCGGAGGAAGCATACCTTCACGGCCCCTGGTTAGAAGACACTTTTTTACTCATCGCTTCTCGTCGACACCTATCCGACGTCGCCATCCTCATTTAGCCCGCCCACAAGTTGCTCGGCTGTCTTCAACAGCGGAACGTCACTGTTCCAATTTTCATTATAAGTGCTTCTCGCTCCATCCTCCTCTTCTCCTCCTTTTGCATTCTAGCATTCATGGTCGCGGAAGTTGTCTCTAACTCTTATGAGTGGCATTTTTCGAAGTGGACGAGCATTGCCTCGTGAAAAAGTAAGCTTATTTGGATAGCCATGTCACGGAGTTGGTGTGTGAAAGCCCAAAAGAGCAGTCTTTTCTTTGTTGTATTTACAAACATTTCTCTGAAGTGAGCTGTAAAATAAAGTACCGCCGCTGGGCCCTAACCAGTAACATTGCGGGACACTCCATGGGTTTCGGAAAAGTTCCATGGACCTGGGGATTCATCTCGTGATGCAGCAAGCATGCCATGAACGCCGGCTCAATGCAGTGTCACTAAGCAATCCAAATGCTCATGTTTTATCACCGTTTTTGGACGGAGAAGCTTCTTGCAGATATCCGATCCCCATTGCACATCCGAGACTTGTGAATAGATTAGGCTCTTAATTAAAGTCATATATGCAAAATGGATCGAGCCTCACGTTTTTTCACTACCACTTCGAAAAGCTCTGTTTATGTCAGAATTTCGACTTCTCTGAACTGTTCAGAAATGTTGATATTAGACATTAACAATCAGTCCGAGACCTGAAACAGTGCGCAGAAGAAAACTACTTGGAGAACACGGGCGGGCTGGGAAGGTGACGGTGGCGCCTTTCGAGGCAGAGTGCGATGCACATGTAGTACTTGCCGTAGTAAACAAGAGGATCCTTCATGATTTTCGCTTGTCGAGTATTTCGCTAATTGCTTATGCTAGGTTCACATCCAGCGGGTGATGCAAAACGATCCACACCGCCGCAAAGCTCTGTGCGTCTCGCTTTCGTGTCTTTCATTCATATAGTTCCACTCGATGCCGTACTTTTACTCAACAACATTCCCCTGAGCGGACTAGTGTTGTCGGTTAAAGTCCTCTAAGTAGCCCCTTTAAAGCTCTTACTTTTGAATCGCTCTCCAATACTCTTTTGACCTGAAGACTTCTGAACATTTCTTATAATAGGATGATGGTGATGAAATGATTAAAGGAATCCTTCACGGAAAAATCATGATTCTATTTCAGCCATAAATCACTGGCTTGAGACTCATTCATCCACGATAAGAATGAAAAGAACAGAAAAATTGCATTTGTTTTGGTAAAAATCAATCACATCTGTCACAAATGCTGGCGACGAGAATGCTTCCACATGGTTCTTGAAGTGCCGTCACTAGAAACTCTTTCTGGTATTGACTTATTGCATTCACATTTCACACTTGCTACTGCTACCTATTCTAGTGCGATTCCGAATGTCTCTACTGCCCAAGTCGCAACACTTGTAGCCGCGATTCTGTTCATTGCGTCGCTCTGATACTGAGGGGGTCGGGCCTCAGTACGGACTTCTTTCGTATGCTGCTGCCTGTTTTGGCTGCCGCCGGCCGAATTACCGATTCGGGATGGTCCAGTGAATGGATTTTGGCGCTGGGAGCTAGTGTTCACTGCTCTGGTCAGAAACCTAACTTTGCTGTCGTGTCGTAAAACTTTGGCATTCTATGATGCCACTGAAGGTCGTCTACAGTTGCAGTCGTTGAGGAATGCTGTGAGATTTCTCACGCGAAGGATGCCTTTAAGTATCGACTCTAATTCGGCTGGCTATGCCAAGATTCTGCCTCCCTCTCAGTAGTTCACGGATTCTGCGCATTCCTGTTTGACATCAGGTATTGTTGCGCCGCTTCAAAGTCCTGATTTCTGTGGAGGAACGAGATGGCTAGTTTCAGGTTTTGAAAATTCAAGTGGACTCAATCAACGTTTATTATTGCCGCTTTCGTTCACGCTCTTGGCTCGGAAACTGTGTCAGGATGATTTCTTCACCAAAATTCTCGCGGCATAAAATGTAAACCATAGTACTTATATTAAGTGTGTGGGAGCAAGAGAAGATAAAGGATTAATATTGTAGTTGATGAGGCAGGTGGTAATATATGTATAATGTTGGGGCGCAGACAGTTAGCGGGATTATTGTGAGTTAGTTGTCACAACCAGCGTGATTATGCGTTGGCAGGCGTGCGAGCACAGGTATAGATGAGTTGCAGAGCTTGTTATCCTATGTGAGGCAGTGAGAGCGGGTGTTGTTCGGCTCTGCAGTTCAGTTAAAGGCTAAGAGCTAGCGATAGATAAGCTTGTGGTCATTGATTGAAAGGAGGATGTTGTGGAGAGGGTAGAGGAGTGCCCAAGTAGACGATATGAGGCGCTTGATGGCGCATAGAAAGTTTTGAGGTGCAAAAAGTGTCCAGCGGAATCCAGACATACCGTACCCCGGGCGTGCTGCGTGATTTCCTCTCAGGAGCGCCCTACACATCAGGCCGCTTCACCTTGATACCTTACTGATTTCAGCTTTCGCTTTCGTGTATGAATGATGACTCTGCGCAGTACGAGTGCATACTGCATATTGTAAGGATAGCATGTGAAATAACTAGTAATAGCGTTAGGGTGTCCCAAAAGTTCGTGCCACTTAGTTGCCACCTCACGCCAGCAGTTTATCGAGAGATTCCTATGACCAAATAACCGTTGAACTGTTGAATGATCGTGTCCGCCCCAGCTGCTTCTCTCGAATTAAAAGTAGAGAAAGATGAGAGCCATGTTTTTCACGCTTTGGTTATGAACTTCTACAGAGCCACAAACCTGTCGAAGCCAGGACTAGCATTTGCTTTGCGATACAACTCCTTGTCGTTGTCTACCATGCCTCATCAGAATGGAGAGATCTCCTACGCACAGGAGACTACGGTCTGGGAGAAAACCCTTGATCAGAAAGGCCATCCATCGATGTCGTTTGGATCTGTCGTGCACTGCCGCACTCACATATGAAAGCAGGGATGCAAGTGGAGGAAAAAAGGAAGGGAAAATAGTGGAAAATACAGGAAATACGAGCCTTCTTTGTCTACACTGCGGAGAAGTTCAAAAGGCAGGCAGGGAGATGAGAGATAATGTGAGCGCGGAGAGCGGTAGAGAAGTCCGAGAAGAGAGAGCATACAGACCAACACGACGCAGATAAGATATCGAGCTGTGGGCGGCACCCTGATAGTTTAGGTAGGACTTGATCAAAATCTCTAGCATAGCGTCTTGTTGACGCATTTGGAAGTGGCGCGCCTCTGCAGTGGCCAATCTTCAATGCTATCCACGGGAGCGACACTTCAGTGAGACTGAGCTGAGACCTTGCCTTTATAGCCAACCC